>JASCZW010019182.1:0-14181 GCA_034211315.2 Aedes japonicus
TTGCCAATCGGAGAAGCGATGTTGATCGATTATAGGTTCAACGACTTTCGTATGAAACATCAAGTGAGGACGCAGCTCTTCTGTTGTGTTTCCGATACGATTCTTGGAGATAGGCCACTCTTCCGCTGGTTTCCACAGGAACTCCGGACTACGAAACCACCGACTGGAAGCAGACAAATCGGGATTATTCTTCCACTTTGTCCCTTCATCTGCCACGTTCTGTTTACTAGGTACCCAATTCCATTCGCAAACATCCGACGTTTCAAGGATCTCGCTAACTCGAAAGGCCACAAACTGGCTATAACGACGATGGTCGGAGTTCAACCAACAAAGTACGTCCTTGGAATCCGTCCAAAAAAGCGTTGCTTCACTTTGATCGTCAGCGATTTAATGATAGAGTCTGCCAATCGTACACCAATCGTAGCAGCTTGAAGTTCGGAGCGTGGGATTGACAGGAACTTGAGTGGTGATACTCTTGTCTTGGATCCAACAATGGCGCACTCGATAATAGGTCCTTCTTGGAACCGCAGGTAGGCTACAGCGGCGAAGCCTGTTTCGCTCGCATCGACGAAAGTATGTAGCTGTATGTTGTTGTCTTCTGCTGTAGAAGTGAATATCCGATAGCAACGAGGGATCTTAAGTGTAGTTATTCCAGGAAGAGATGCACACCATGTTGACCACTTTTCGAAATGCAAGTCGTTGATCAAATCGTCCCAGCCGATTGAGGATCGCCATATTTCCTGAAGAAGCGTCTTGAGGATCATTAGGAAATGGCCGATGAGTCCTAGCGGGTCGAAAACCATCATCAAAGTTCGTAGGACCTCACGTTTTGTTGGCCGACGATGTCCGGACAAAAGTAGTTCGTCGATTCGACCTGAGATCTTGAACGTAAAGTGATCCGAAGAAGTATCCCACCACATGCCAAGTATCTTTTCAACCGTATTTTCGCCGCTAAGGCTTATTTCTGCTGAAGCAGACTCGTTCAGTGCCTCCAGTACCACGGGAGAGTTCGATGCCCAGTTTCGAATTTCAAATCCTGCCAATGCGTGTATCTTCCTCACATCTCTTGTTAGCTTGATTGCTTCTTCCTCCTGTTCGACGCTTACGAGCATATCGTCGACGTAATGTCGTTTGACTATCGCTTCAACCGCTGCAGGATAGTTCTGTTCGAACTTTTTGGCATGAAGATTTTTACGTACTGGGCAGTACTCGGTGAGCAGCAAGCTCCAAAGGTCATAACCTGTATTATGTAGGTGCTTGGATACGTATCACTGTCAGTGTAGAAGAAGAGCTGATAGAATTGATCACTCTTCCGCATGCGAACCTGCTGATACATCTCCCGAATGTCCCCAGAAACAGCAATCCGAAATTCTCTGAACTGAGTCAAAACTGACGGCAATGATGTTAGTAGATCCGGACCCTTTAGCAGTACCGAATTCAATGAGACTCCGTGAGCGGTAGCCGCCGCATCCCATACGAGCCGCGTTTTTCCAGGTTTGTTGGGGTTTACTACCGGAAACATCGGGAGGTACCAGACGTTTGGATATTCTGCCTGAACCTCCTCATCAGTCAACTTTCTGATGTAACCTTTCGCAACGTGATCTTCAATCTTTTCCTTCACTGCTTTTGCCAATACTTGATCATGTTTCATCCTCCGATCTAAGCATTCCCACCGCTTCAACGCCATCGCTTTGCTATCCGGTAGACGGATATTATCATATTTAAAGAGAAGTCCGGATTCATAACGTCCATTTTGATATTTCGTTAACGTTTCGAGGAGCATCTGTGCACGCTGGTCATCTTGGGACAGTAGAAGACGGCTTGGCTTTACAATACCAAGGCTGTCTAACGAGAAATAGTTTTTTACGGTTTGATGAAGATCTTCATCGCTATATTGGTTACACTGACAGATCTGTAGAGAATGAAAATTCACAAAATGCTCTGCGACGTCTCCTGGGACGCAACTTCCATACACAGTCCATCCAAGTCGGGTCTTGACGGCTATCGGTTCCTGTGGGTGTCTTTCTCTACACTTTAGCGGATGTCCAAGACTGAGGTTATCCAAACCTATTAGTATCCGAGGACACGCGTTTTCGTACGACTGAATTGGTAGTCCAGCGAGGTGCTGGTATTTCTCCTGTATCTCGGAATATAATAAAGTTTGCGGTCGAATTTGTAAACCTTGTACAGTATGTACGGAAGAAAGTGTGTACTTCTTTGCTTGACTATCACAGCTGGAGATTTGCAGGTTTACTATCTGTGACGACTTCTCCAAACGCTGCGTTTCTCCCGTCCATTTTAGGCACAGTGTCTTCCTCGGTCCTTTCAATCCTAGCTCATCTGCTAGACTTTGATCCATTAATGACAGCTCAGAACCGTCGTCAACGAATGCGTAAGCCTGCACTGTTTTCGATGGTCCATAGAGGCGAACTGGAAGAATCCGGAACAACAGTTTTGACTGGCCTTGATGAATGTTACAGCTCTGCTGCGATGTTCCCTCGGATGTGGTAGCAGTGGCTAGTCCAATTGAAGCGTTGTTTGTTTGTTGTCCGGCTTGCTGTATATTCACACTGTGAAGAAGAGGATGATGTAGATAGGTGCAACCACTCGTCCCGCATGGCTTCTGCTGTCTGCATGACCTGTTGTGTTTTCGTAAGCACTTTCGACACAGCTTACATTCTCGAACAGCAGCCCATCTCGAATCATAACTAAACTCAGCAAAACGCTTGCACTTTGGAACGCACAGACAACTACCCTTACATATAGGACATTGTTTCGTCACATCGCTGGAGGCGACTGGTTTTGCCTTTGATGATGTCGTGTAAGGCTTGCTACTACCTGACTCTGTTTCGGAATGCATATTCAGGAATCCGTCTTTCTTGCTAGAGCGAGGCCTTGAGTCACTGGTTACCGATACCATTACTGCACTGGCATCCTCTGCCGTGGTATACAGCCACGAGCTAAAATCGATCAACGTTGGATTGGGCTTATCCCTGGAGTGTTTGGCCCAATCTAGTTTCAACGTAGAAGGTAGTCGTTCCACCAGTTCATATCGTAAAGAGGCATTATACACAAAGTCGTGTACTTCGCACGCTTGGATTGTTGCAACCAAGTTCTCTACTGTGAGCGCGAAGTTGACTACTGTCTCTAGCCTATCGATGTTTGGCGATGGTAACGCCCGAACCTTCTTGACAATAGCTTGCACGATTGCTTCCGGCCTGCCATACAACATTTTTAGAGTCGACATGACTCCAACAACATTGGAGGGTGAAGCAAACGACACTTTACTGCTTCTAATGCCTTTCCTTTTAGGCACTTGCGAAGCCGAAGCATATTTTCCTCATTGGAAAATCCACACATTTGAGTGGAGTTGCTGAAAACAGAGAAGAAAAGCGGCCAGTCCTCGGGATTTCCACCAAATTCCGGAAGGTCTTTCGACACCGCTTGCCGTGCGGCAATCTGACTCCTGTTTAGAACGCATATTGTTTCATCGGCGATAGGGGGCGCAGATGGAAGCACTGGAATTTGCTGAAGACGCATCGGAGTTGATCTCTGACCTGGAGCGAACGAACGTGGATCAATCAACGACGGATGCTTACTAATGACCGGTGCATCAACACGTTGAAAACCAGGGATACCGGATGATATTGGACATTGATGAGAATATGCTGGTCGGTCGACACCGGGTCCGAGATTGGGAGCATGTTGCTCTGCAGGTCCTGGCAAGTTTCTTGGTATAGGTCCTTCCGTCTCTTCAGGTTCTAAACCGGAATCCGCTTCTTCTCCACAACGCTCAGTATCAGCAACCCACTGCTCAATCTTCGATGTCTTACTCGCTTCGGTGTCACTTAGCACCGTCGAAGTATCACTTCCGAACTCAAGAAGTGCCTCAAATTTCTTTTCCAAATACTTCTGTTCAAGTTTTTCTCCTCTTCGATCTTAAGCAACTGCAGCTTTAATCTTCTTCTCGCATCGCTTTGGGCGCTACTTCTAACACTAATTGATCGTTGTGAATTAGTTGCATTTTGTGGTGTTTGGTTCCGAACGATAGCGGGGATGCCGTCGGTACTTGTCTGCCTACGGTAGCACAATCGATACAGCTCCAACTCATATATTGGATGTCCTCCGTCACCTCCACGCACGTAAAATGGAACCACCTGTTGCAGCTATCGCATTGAACCATTTCCATGTTGTTTGGCTCATCACACAAATGACAATCTGATTCTCGAATCGGACGTACATTTCGCAGCGGGTAACGTTTCACTGCGCTTGTTCCACTACCAGATTTTCCCGTTTTATTATCTGCGGCAGCAGGTTTCTTAGGAACTGTTCCCGTCATAGGGCGATTCAACGTACCGGTACTATCTACAATTACCTGTGAACAAGGAGGGAGATTCTCGACAGTGTTTGATGAACCTGGTGTAGCGTTTGTCGCTGGCTGTGCGATTTGCTGTTCGGTTATCACCACTGGACGCGCCTCCTTTCTAGATCCAACTTTACCATGCTTCGACGACATTTCTCGGTTCGGTAAATGAATTTATAAGATGTTGGAAGAATAGTTGTGAATGTCACCAGAATTAACCGAATCCAATAAACCTTTTATTACCGCGTGTAACAAAAATGTTATAAATTCCTAAAAGGAGCAACATAATTAAATAATTGTTGGAGTATAAACTTCGAGACTTACATTTAGTAATTCTTCTACTCTTCGAACAGTCCGAGTCCGACTTGTGCTAACCTAACCTCAGGTGCAGCTCTAGCTGTTGCAAATTAGTGTTTAATATACATCACTTTGAATTAAAATGTAATGAATTCTGTTCTTACCGTTCACTTAGGTAGTGTGTTGATTTAGTAGTGGTTCCTAGTTTGTTTTTATAGTTGTAATTCATGTTTAGTTCATAGTTGTTATTTCAAGCTATCATAAGAACAATAGTCAATAAACAAACTTGTATCATAGAGAATATTAATCTCACCTTATTGCTATCCTAGCATAAATGGTATCAACTAATTTTTAATATTCAACCGTTGAATACATACATATATGTAAATCACTAATAATTATAAACTTTTAGATCGAAAACTAGCGTATATGTAGAGCACAAATTCTTCTGGTTATTGTTTCCCGATCAATTCGCTTATATCATCCTACGTGACAGCTCACGACCGCGGCTTTGTGCTAATGCTGAATCGATGACAGGCGTCGTCGTAGATTCACAGCGATACGAGGGGTTCGCCGAATCGACAGGCGTATTAACAACGGTATATAATTTCGGATCATCCATGGAGTTCCCAAGTATTGTATAGTAATCTTAAATTTTTTTTTCTTCGTGACAATGATAATGCAGGTCTGCTTATAATTGCAGCAGGACCAAAATCATCAGATATGCAGAACAGTTCACATATAATTTTTTGTTATCATTTTTGTATTGTAACACCCTTCGCAATATTTGTTATGCTATTTGGCAAAAATCGTACCGATTCGATGATGATGCTGTGAACTCTACTCCAACAGTTTCAGCGAGATTGACGCGCTTTCTTAACAGGTCATCCTGTAGAAAGCTTAATAAGTATTGCAGATTGGTTTATTCGATTCGTTGGATCGTTTCGTTGGAAGGATATTCTCAATTTCCGTGGATTTCGCGTGAGTGTCTCTGCTTACGGGTCCACCCCTCCGTTTTTGGCCCTTGATACAGCGATATTGTGAATTCAAATGGGTGGCCCAATTTGATCTAGCTATTAAGTGGAGCTGCATCCAAGCCAAGGGCATGAAGGGATGGTGGCTACCAAACATACATACATACATATATAGCTAGCTAATATTCATCTAATGATTTTTCCTCTTTACTTTACTTACATTACCAATCAGATCCAAAGACTGGAGTGGCTTTTACTATAAAGCCTGTCAACATTAAATTTCGAACACTTTTCTTTCAGTGTAGATTTTGTAGTAATTAACGGATCGCTGAAAAGAAATAATTGGGTTAGATGACGCCAAATTAATTTTTGTCAATATTGATGCTTGCAGCATATAAAACACATGATACAAGCGTCAAAGCGGCCAGGCCTACTGCGTTGCATTTACCGAAAAAGATGATTCTGTGAAATGAGTTGTATTTAAACCATTTGTCGAGGCGCCCACTGATGTGGCGGAAGTGTGGCGTGAGGCGAATGTCGACAAAGTATTTTGGCATGCTAGCAGATGTCACACCTCCACCACATCAGTGGGCGCCTGGCCTAAGATTTGACCCATAACGTCATTTGTGAATTTACACGGAAAGAGGGATGCGTGGACATACCGTACCATACGCTCCGAGGTTAAGATAATAAAAATATATTCAAATAAACTATGAAAACCCGAAAAATAATAAAAATGGAAATAACAATGATAAAAATGTTAGATCAATATACAATGTATTACACAAAAATGTATAAAACACAATGAAGGAATATTATCATGTGAAATGATGATAACAAATGCTGCAATTCATAGCGTGTTCATAATGAACCTCAAAGTTTAGACAATATGTGATAGACACGAGAAAAAAAAAATGGAAAATATTTTAAAAAACTCGGTTATTTCATGGATGATCTGAAATTATACATCATATAAAGAAAAGTATATCTGAAATTTGGATGTAAGGAGTGTATCGAAAAGTAGTTATAAACATTCGATGCGTTATTACGCATAAACTACTGTATATATTTTTAGCGTGTAAGCGCCATTTGCTTTGTTTACATGTCAAAAATGATTATTCGGTTCATTCATTTCCGTTGATAAAGTTGTATTCAAAATGTCGCGAATTGAATTTGAGACTAAAAAGAAAATTCTGCACACTTGGTGCACTGAAAAGGGTGTTACTTACAACCAGATTGCGAAAAGAGTAAATGTTCACCCGGCAAGTGTAAAACGCATCATCGAAAAGTTTGGTAAGGAGTGCTCCCTCAAGGATTTACCAAGAAGTGGCCGGAAACCCGGCTCCAGCAACCCCGATTTGGACCAAAAAGTTGTGGATTATATTCAACGGAACAAATCTGCCTCTACTCGCGATCTAGCCAGAAGTTCAGGACCAGCATCGGAATGATTCAACGAATCAAGCGGCAGGAATGACTTGAAGACGTACAAAAAGCAGAAAGTGCCCAAACAAACTCCGGAACAAAAGTCTCGTGCCAAAACCAGGGCTCGAAAGCTGTACAGCTGCATTTTGGACAATGTCGACCAGTGCATTTTGATGGATGACGAAACATACGTTAAAGAAGATTCAAGAACGCTACCGGGGCCGCAGTTTTATACTAAATCTGTTGGGGAACGTGTGCCAACCGCAGATACGACTGTTGCGATGGAGAAATTCGGTCAGAAGGTGCTCATTTGGCAAGCTATTTGCACATGTGGCTTGCGTTCTTCAATTTTCTATACAAAGGAACTATAAATGCTGAGATTTATCAAAGGAATGTTTGAAGAACAGGTTGCACTACCATTGTATAGAAAGCACCAGTCCCCTCCTCTCTTCTGGCCAGATTTGGCATCGGCACATTACGCCAAATCCACTCTACAGTGGCTGACGGAGAATAACATCAAGTTCGTAGAAAAAGATATCAACCCACCAAACTGTCCCCAGTTGCGACCGATCGAACGCTATTGGACAATAGTCAAGCGTATATTTAAGAAGGATGGTACAGTGTCCCAAAACATGACCGATTTTAAGAAAAATTGGGCAGCGGCATCAGGAAGTGCTCAAAGGTCACTGTGCAGAATTTGATGGCAGGTGTCAAATCAAAGGTACGGGCATTCTACAGAAATGAACATGATGACTAGTTTTTCCGTTTGGATCTTTTGTAAACATGTTAAGCTATAATAAACTGAAATAGTATGTTAATTTTAACCATGTTTTCATGCCTATTTCATTATCTGGAAGTTTATAACTACTTTTCGATACACTCCTTATTTCTGTTTTCTTGCATTGTTAGAATCATTTGTAGTATGTAGATCTCATGTACTACAGCGATGCTAAATTATGTGATTATGCTACATAATAATTAATTAGCCAATTAATTATTGAATAATGAAAATATGAGCGTTACAGTTAGTTATAATAGCATATTTATCTGCAACTTTGCTTTTCACCCTATCATCAAAAGACTTAAGCCGTTTTAGCTACTGTAGATCTAGTATGATTGGTATTTGTGTTCACAATAATAGTAAGAGAATATAATATATGTATGTACGTACAAAAAAAGATCTGATATCAACTCGTTGGTCACTGAAAAAAAAATCAGGCATGTATTAATACCTTAATAGTCCTGAAAAAGCCGAAAAATACAGTTCTTCACTATAATCCTCTTACATAAATTTCAATTTAAAGACATGCCGATTTTATGAAAAGTGACAGACACAAGACACTTCGAAAGTCCTCCTTATATAAAAATGTAATTAATCAAAGACAACAATTTAGGTGATTGAGGGTTCGGCTTAATGACTTCTGAATTAAATGGAAAATCGAAACACAATATCACAAAAGCAAAAAAGGTTAAATATAATCTCATTATAAGTGCATGCTAGTACTGCAAGGAAACAGCAGTTGAAGGTCAAAAATACAATTCCAATGTAAATGCTATGCTGAAAGGCTGAATAAATAAATACACTTTAATTTTAGTCATGCAGTTTAAACAACAATCTATGAAAATCAGCAAAAATGTGTAGATAACTACAGTAGAAAAACTAATTAATGTGGTAAAACCACAATGGAACTGATTTTGAGCATTGGCTCTTGATAAAGAATCCGTACTGAGCCCTTGCAGCACGTCAAGCCGGCCAGTTCAGCGCAAGGTACAAAGTTGGGAATTCGAAATCATACACACAGAAAGTAAAGCAGAGGACTGAAGGCGTATAAAGTGAAAAAGGTGTCCCGCTGTGATGACAAGCAAAATTTCACCACCAAAAGTCGTGCTGAGGAGCTTTACTCAGGAGCTTTTTGTATCATTAAAACATTTCCTTCTATCATAATGGACCGCGAAATATACGTACTCGAAGACTTTAAACAACTTCTGGGTCTGGTATTTTATACCACAATGCAAAGGAACGCCGTATCCGAGCATTTTTGTACAGAGAAGGTGTCCAAATTTCCGAACCTCCGAACCTTCCGAATTTTCTCTACCGGCACTATCGATAAGGATATGTACGAAACATAATGAGTGAAAATGCAATAGCTTCCGTTTAGCAGAAGCCACGACTCTTCAGCTCTGTTTTGGCCTGATTTGGCCTCTTGTTACTATGCGAAATCCGTCCTGGAATGGTGTAAGGTACAAGAGGTCACACCAAACTGTCCAGAACTTCACCCAATAGAGAAGTACTGGGCTCTAGTTAAGCGGAATCTCATCGAAACTAAGAAGAAAGCAAATGGTATCGATGATTTGAAGAGAAGATGGAGAATCGTCATGGCGTGTGTATCTGAGGATTCCGTACGGAACCTGATGGCGGGTGTACCACAGAAAGTTCTAGAATTTTACAAAGAAACGGATTAACATCTTAATCAACTGTTGCTAATGTAGATATAACTCAATTATGTTGAAATCGGTTTTGTTGCAGTATGTTTAATTTGTTTGATTGCTACTATTATTTTGGTGTCTGGTGGTGAAATTGAACGTGAACAGCCTTTACACAAAAGTGGTCTCCATTATATTCGGGCCATGGCTGCACTTCACTGGCCGCGCAATCTGCGAAGGGCCCGCAAGTTGCCTTCTACTTGATCGATCTACCCTGCTCTTTGCGCGCCTCTTCTTCTTGTGTCCATCGGGTTGTTATTGAGAACAATTTTAGCTCAGCTATCGTCCCACATTCTAACAACATGCTCAGTGCGCGGTTGTCGACCAATTTTAGCAGTGTGAACGATGGGAGGTTCTCCCAGTAACTGATTCCATGCGTGGTTGATTTGTCTCCTCCACGTTCTGTCTGCCATCTGAACTTCACCGTTGATCGTACGCAACACTTTCCCTTCAAATACAAAAAGAAACCGTCCTCCGTAATTCAATAATGCGTCCTTTTACCTCTTTGCTGGTGAAGTTATTGGTGGTCATCAATGCAAAAAAGCAAAAAAGTTCAAGAAGATAGGAATAGTCTGCCAATCAAGACTGGAATCAAGAGCACGAGAATATACACATATATCAACCGTAAAATCCCAATGCCGCTGGATGACCCAAAATTACGCCGGAAAATGTTTATTTTTGGATGATGAAAGCTACTTCTTTCACTCAAAAACCCATATCCCAGGAAACGATCGATATTATTCTGATAATATTTCTACTGCATCTCCGAATGTGAAATATAAGTTTAAACATAAATAAGAGCAGAAGGTGATGCTTTATATTGCCATATGTGAGAGAGAAATTTCTAAACCATGGTTCAAGCTCAATGGTTTGTCTATAAGTCATGAAGTGTACCAACATCAATGTTTGAAGAGAATACTTATTTCATTTCTTCAAACATATCATGCAGATGGAAATTACGAACGGAAATTACGGCCGGATAAAACGACGTCACATTATGCAAGAAAATCACAAAGCCTAAACATCCCATGTGTACCAAAAATCCGCAATCCAACAAATTTGCCCCAGTGTCGCCCGATTGAAGATTTATTTGGATATTTGAGTTCGTTGGTGTACAAAAACAACTGAAGAGCCAAAGAGTGTAAACAACTGATTAATCGTTAAAAAAGCTGTATAACGATCTAGTTCAAAGATCAGGGCAAAACTTTGTTGAACGTATGACGGACCGTATTCAAATGTTCATTATTATTATTTTTTAAGTAAATAGCCGTGTCTTCAACATAAATCAATCAGTTTTCTTTTCTCTAAACAAGTCTTTTTGTAATAGGTCTTAAAAAAGTTCTCATTTGTTAGTTATGTACCGGAGCATAACGTATGCATTATAAAAGGAGTCCATTTCGGATGGCGATGATTTCTCACCTACAAAAAATATTCAATTAAAGGCAACATATTTGCCTTAAATCCTTCATTAATTAAGCTTTTTCAGCAGTTGACCGGAACTTTAGCCATGGCAGATAAAAAACATGGATGTCGTTTTTTCCAGTTCCTCCTCCAATTTGGCTAGTTGATTTGTGTACGGAAAAATATCCGTGCCCAGATCCGTGAGCTGAAATTTTGAACTCGAGAACAATAAAAATACATCGTGAAATGAATCACGTAATCATGAATTTTAAATCTGGTTAAGGTTTTCACAGTAGTTTTAACTTGAATGCAATATTTGGTATCAAAATTACATGAAAATATGCATATTTCGTGAACGGGTATGACGAAAAAACACACACAATTCAAATTTCTATAATTTTATCTTGAATTAAATGGAAAAACCCCGCTCTAAAAACTGAGGGACAAACTTTTTTCTAGGCAAACAAAATCTATGTAAAATTGTATACAGAGCTTAGTTGCAATAAACCACAAAGATAATTGTAATTATATATGTCATAAATGTGACACGTTTCAGCGATCCGTGAAATAGTTCAAAATCTACACTGAATGACAAGTGTCTGAAGTTTGACATAGCCAGCTATTAGTTAACCAAGTTATCATTTAAATATATTCACTGAATTGCTTTGATGGAAGAATATCCAGAATTAGAAGTTTGAGAATCGGCTACTAACAATAGTCTACATTGCCGATGCCAACTGTTCCCCAATTCAGTTTAGATGGTTATTTTATTCTCAGTCTTCATACGACATACATTGCGTAATCATTCAAACGCTGGGAATCCAGTTTACAGTCCAAAAACTATTTCTAATTCAAAATTCAAACAGAGCAGCAGCTGTTGGCGACTTTATTTACCCAACCATCCATGAACCACACATGCTCATGTCAAAAATGCTAGAAAACTCCCGACAGAGAAAAAAAAAGCAACCGACGCCGATCCATTACTCCAAACTCAAAAATTTAAATCCCAAATGACTACAACTCATTTGCATGAAATAACGTATCTACCTCCAGCAGTGTACGGAGGTAGGAGTAGACAGCACCGAGACCACTTCAAGCTTTGTACCATGTTTCACAAGAGCGCATCCACAACATCAACACCAGCAGCAGCAAAACTCGAATGCCACGAACGGACCATGGAACCGACGGCAAACAGGCATTCCTATTCGGAAAAATCTGGATTTCGGAACAAGTACCAACCGAAATTGAAGTGAAAGCTATGCAAACGATTCGTTTATAACAGGGTGTATAAAGGGGAAGCATTGTCAAAAAAAAGAAGAAAATACATACATTCCTGGGATCAGCAAAGGCAAAAGCGGAAGCAGCCAGCAAGGGAGCACTTGAGCTCTCAATCTCAATTTTTCTCCACGCTTCCTCTAATTTCGTTGGCATTGCGACCCCCACAACAAACCTAAATCTGTCGCTTGGTACAAGAATCGGACCAGGAATCGTCCTGCGCTCCTACGGTCATGAACGACAACACTTAGGGGTGCATATTTTCTCCTTCGCATTTCTATTATTACCACCCTCAAGCTCCCTCCCACATGGAGAAAATTATACCACCCCCCAACCATCTCCGATTTGATCTCTCCTTCCGCCCCGAGTTATCACCTCTGGGGCAATGCCAAATCCCCTTCCCGAGTCAAAACTTCCCGTCGGAAGAAGGGAAAAGACCTTTATGGAAATGCGGAAAACCACCACCCTTGATCCTTGGAGTGTAATATGAGAACATACACTTGAATATTAAAATTATTAAAAAAGCAGTAGTCAAAGTCAAGCTCGGTTGGATTGGGGAGAGCTTTCGTGTCAAGTTCTGGCAGCAAGAATCAAGTTCACTTTTCGTCCGTTGTTTAACCTCTTTTAGAATGGAAATTGTGGTCCCAACGTTAGCCAGGCTTTATCAAAGGAAGCCCGGTTCCTCCCTCTATGTAAGTTTTCACTGAAAATACCTTCAAGAGCCATGCCGCTTTTCTCTTCTTTCCATGTTTTCACTTTATAGTTTTATTCCCTCATATTTTCACAACCCTGGATTGCACTTGAGCGCTCCATCTTCACACACACACACACACACACACATGATAGCAAAGACTTTATACACGTTCGCTCCTCCTAACTAGGAATAAGGCACTTTACGGTGTGGAAGATCACAAGTGGGAATGCAAGTCGTAAAAGGTTCCAACAACAATCGTTCCAAGTGGAGGTGGGAGACTTGCCACACGAATGATGAGGGCCATGGAGTGTTTGCACTCTTGTAATGCTGTTGTTTTTATCCCTCTATTTTTCCGTTTCAGCTATTCTTTAATTACGTTTTTACTGCTGAACATACACGGCCCGTTCGTGTCGTCAGAGCGATGTTCCTTGTGCAGTCTCGGTTGGCACTTGGATGGGAGTGCATTTTTTTCGTTGATTGCGCAGTTGCTAATGATGGAATCGGGATTAAGAACGCGATGAAAGCGCGAAAGAATAGGGATGGTTACAAAATGTGCAGATAACGGTTTTGGTTTAGAGTAATGTAATGATGCGTTTAATGATTTTAGTGTTGCTCACGATGAACTAAAGCGCCAATAAGATCTTCGATTCATTTCATCACAAAAAACAAACGCGTACAGTTTCCTGGATTAATTGCAAGTCAAAGCAAGAGTTAACAACGAAACCGTTTGTAATATTCCATTCAAAAGACCTGATTTTGGCGATATTTCGTTTAAATTTTAAATTATTTTACTTACAAAAAATATTAAGTGACACCGCTTCAAAGCTATGCGTACTTAGTCAATTCCAAAATTTAAAAAAATTAAAGCGTTACGCAAAAGTGAAAAGTTTTTGAACGCTAATACCTCTCGATCGACAAAACAGAATGACTTCATTCATACGCCATTTGATCAGAAATACTCACCAATTTTTCGCATTGAAATGTGAAAACAGTTCCATTAGTATAAGTAGTTAAATTTTTTCAATTAAAAATGACCTACTTTTGCTGCCATACAAGTTTGCATAAATATCAACAGGTTGGAAATTTTGTTTTCCCTAGCACGGTCATAGGAAACGGATAGCAAATGTATTCTTCTTCTTCTTCTTCTTCTTCAAAATCCTCTGCTCTGTTGCCGGTGTCTGATTTTTTCAATTGTGGCCCGTCCTCTATTATTAAATTTGCTTTGTTCTGCATTTTCGTGACTCCTTCTTTCTTGGCAATGCTATCAACGC
>JASCZW010019183.1:0-14186 GCA_034211315.2 Aedes japonicus
GGAATTTGTCTACTTCCGGATCCTTACTGAGTCGTGAAATCTGAAGAAACAGCGGTCTAAAAAGATTACCCCCCCACCTCCCCCCGGCACCAAATGCATCATATACAAAACGCCAACAAGATCCAGTGGTCCTCCACGGACACGAGACATGGACCATTCTCGAGGAGGACCTGCAAACCACTTCGGAGTTTCGAGCGACGCGTGCTAAGCGACGATCTTCGGCGGTGTGCAGGAGAACGGTGTGTGGCGGCGAAGGATGAACCACGAGCTCGCTGCATTCTACGGCGAACCCAGCATCCAGAAGGTGGCCATAGCCGGAAGGATACGGTGGGCAGGGCATGTTGCAATATTGCCGGACAACAACCCTGCGAAGTTGGTATTCGCTACTGATCCGGTGGGCACAAGAAGGCTTGGAGCGCAGAGAGCACGATGGGCGGACCAGGTGGAGCGTTGGGCGTGCCCGAGGTTGGCGAGCGGCAGCCGCAAACCGAGTATCGTGTGCGTACTATTATTGATTATGTCTTATCCTAAATCTGATGTTGAACAAATAAATGTATGTATGTATGTCGCTGGTCGGAGTGGAGCGTTACTCTTGCAGGAACGTGAGTAGGCATCCGGACCGAGAGGATTTTTTGAAGGCTTCTCTTAAAGTTGCCCACGAATATTTTGGCTAAGTCATTTGATTGTGGATGGTACGCTCCGATGCGGATGTTCCGGATACTTTGACTGCTGCAGAAACTTTAAAATTCGTAGCTTGAGAATTGGGTGCCGTTGTTCAAAACGATTACCTCTGGAGTGTCGAATGTTGCGAAGATTTGATTCAGCTGCTTGGATGCAGTTCACGCCACTTAGAGATTCCAACTACTGGACCTGCGTAGTCGACGCGGAAATTCGATCATGTTTTGAAAGGAACAAACCAGGATCCCAGTGTCGTCTTGGTACGAGTCTTGCCAGCAGTTGAAGTTGAGCTGTTGCAAAATACTTCGTCGAAACTCGTCGGGAACGACGACTTTGTCGCGGAACTTGACGCATCCGTCGGCCATACTGAGCGTTTCACATCTTTGAAGTAGAATTAAACCGCAGTGGAGAGATTTTCTAGACACCCTAAAAGAAGCCTCCGAAAAATCACGTTTCTGCTAGTGTGTCGTTCCACTCCGACTAACGACCGATATAGTCGTTATAGTGAGGAGAAAATTTGACAACATCATTTCAGAAAGAATGCAATGGGCCCTAAAATTTACGCAGTCTTGGTGTATCAAGGAGGGCCTTAGCATTAATCCAGCAAAAGTAGTAATTGTACCTTTCACTAGGAAAAGAAAGTTTAGTCTAAAAGCGTTTCAGCTAGGAGGATTAAAGATCCATCTTAGTGAACAGGTTAAATATTTAGGAGTGTTACTCGATGCCAAACTGAACTGGAATGCTCATCTTGAGTGTGTGATCGGTAAGGCAACCAGTGCTTTCTGGATTTGCTCAAAAACATTTGGCAGAAAATGGGGTCTAAGGCCAAAAATGATAATGTGGATTTACACATCCATAATACGTCCAAAAGTATCGTATGCTTCTCTTGTGTGGTGGCCAAAAACAAAAGAGGCTACTGCACAGAAAAAGCTTACAAAACTCCAACGGCTAGTATCCATTGCTATAACGGGAGCGATGCGCAGCACTCCATCAAATGCGTTGAATGCAATTCTAAATCTGCTGCCTTTGCACGAATACGTGCAACTAGAAGCGGAAAAGAGCATGCTTAGACTTAACGGACGGTTGAAAACTTTCATGTCTGGTGACTTAGTCGGCAAATAATCCGTTGCAGTTCCACTATCTGTAACAGCAAATGATGGGGACATAGACAGGTGCGATGACCAGATTTACGTCAATGCAATCATAGAATCCGGAAATGAAGAATGCGCTCGATACAGATCCCGAATTACTTCTTGTCAAAGATGCCTTGTTGACTTCGGGCTGGGCGGATGAAGCAGTTATAAACGGCGCTAGGTAGTATGTGCCCTTCCAAAATCATCTCAATCTTCTTGAAGGCTACGTAATCCGTGGATGCAGAATCGTCATTCCCCAAGTTCTACGTACAAGAATGTTGGTGAGACATAATGATAAGCTAGGTGGCCTGGAATGGATGGAGATGCGAGGAAAACTGTTAAAATCTGTGAAGGATACCGACTAGAAAGTAGACCCTTCGCACCCGAACCAATGCGCCTTCGTTTAATGTCAAAAGAGCAATAGATAGGCACGCAGAAATGGACCACTGACGAATACCTCCTGGTAATTATTTACTACTACAGCCTAGTGCTGTGACGATATCGATTAATTCAATATTATCGATAAATATCGGGTTTAAATTATCGATACGATAACCGATATTTCAAATAATCGACATCCGATATCGTCGATACTTGTCATTTTTTGAGCCCACAAATTTCTACAAATCTCCAAATAATTGACTTGGGCGTTTATATATTAAATGACCGGCATAACAGCGCATATATTTCGAGTTGCTTTGAGGAAATTCTCAAGCAATGGGCAATTCCTAAACAACAAGTGAGCATGATTGGTACAGACCATGCATCTAATATGCTGAAATCCATATCGTATACATTTTCTGAAGACAAGCATATTGGTTGTGTTGCGCATAAGATCAATCTCGTAGCGAAAAATCTACTGATAATATTAAAGCTCTATCAGATCTAATCGATAAAGTGAAAAGGACCTCATTTGTGCCGACCAGCTGGAATTCGGAGTTCATCATGATTAAACGTTTTCTAGAGCTGTACAACATTATCCAGATCATTATGTCGGATCCTCGGAAATGATCAAATTGGAAGAAAAAAGGTATTTGGAGGAAGTCGTCAAGCTACTACAGCCTCTTAATGAAGTAACTGAGGATTTGAGTGGTGAAAATTATGCCCCAGTAAGCCGGGTGTTGCCTATAATTAACTGTCTCAACAATTGCATCACTGCTATGAAGCCACTATTATTAGTTCGAATGAACCTCCAACCATCTTTGTTAAAGGGAATCCAATCCCGTTTTGAGAGCTACCGAACCTCACCTATTTATGGATCAAGTGTGTTTGTGGATCCCCGGTTTAAAGATGTTCATTTCAAGACTGCTGATGAGCGTAACGCTGCCTTGGAATTAATTATCAACATGGTGCTTCGTCCAGTTAAAGGATCTGACGAGGAAGATTTTGTTGGCGAGGAGCAGTCAGGGAAGGTCCCTACCGATATTGGAGTATGGAGTTACCACGAAGGCATGGTTCAGCGCCACAACAATCGGAGGGTAACAATACGAACACCAAACTGCTTTAGGAAGGGAATTGATATGTTTATGAGGAGCGGAATCGAGCCAATGACGTGTGATATTTTTCAATACTGGGAGGAGCAGCAGAGTTCATTTCCATGTTTGAACCAAGCGGCAGTAAAACTTCTACCAAGGATTGCAACCTCAAAGTCGCGAGAGCATTTTTTTTCGAAATCAGGACGAATTTTAAGCGAGTCTCGAAGTAGTCTAGATCCTGAAAGAGAAAACCGGATCATTTTACTCCATAGGGAAGGTCCATTAATTATGTCACGCAGTAAGGGGGGAGCGGGGGTTTGGGAAAACGTGACGATCCATACAAAAAAATTTGATGGTCCATACAAAAAACGTGACAAGGGGGGGAGGGGGTTTATAAAAAGTCATTTTTTGCGTGACGTAATTAATGGATGTTCCCCATAATGTAGATGTTTCTGTCTTCAAAAACGCTTGAGAAACACTGGATGCCAGTAACGTACTTTAAAATATGTAATTTTATTTTTATCGGATATCGGATCCGATGTCGATAATCCGAATCCGATATCGAACCGATATCGATATTTTGAGAAACCGATATCGATAATATCGATAAATAGGACTTCGTCACAGCACTACTACAGCCGGTACAAAGAAGTGTTCACCATGAAGAAAATCACTCCAGAAGGGATCATTAAGCGAATCGAACTAATTTTCGTGCGCCTGGGTCATCCGAGAACGATCACATCAGATAACAATCGAAAATTCATAAGTACTGAGTTTGAAGACCATTGCCGCTCAAGAAATATAACACTGAACCATACTGAAGTTGAGAGGCAAAACAGTTCGCCCCTAAAGAGGCTCAAAACCAGTCATTCATTAAACCATGATTAGAAAATGGATTTGCCTTAGGATGTACAACACTACCATCACAGGCATGGCACCCTTCATTTTATTTCAGAATCGTCTGGTCAGGTCCAAAATTTCGTTAATAAGCGACATAGAAACAGCTTTACTTATGGGTTCCGAAGCTCAAGTTAGAGACCCAAGTAACAAATAAGCAGTTCCAAAGCGTCTTTACGGCAGCCTATCAAGCAATTAAGTCGCCTAAAATGCAACATAAATGGCGATACGGTCAAAATTTAGTCAATATCAACTTGACGTATTTCTTTCAATTTTGCATTTAAAAAACCTGAACACCCCTCATTTTGAAGGTGTGTGTGTGTAGAATGTTGCTCCTATTTTGATTTTTTAATTCACTCTTCAGTTGTCAAAATGCCGTCCAAGCAAGAAGAGCAGCGTATCAAAATTTTGCTCGCGCATCGCGAAAATCCGAGCTACTCGCACGCAAAGTTGGCAAAATCGCTAAAAGTTGCCAAATCAACCGTTACAAATGTAATTAAAGTGTTTGGGGAACGTTTGTCGACAGCCAGGAAGTCTGGATCGGGGGAAATCGAAAACCGGAAGCCGCTGAGACGACAAAGAGAGTTGCCGGTAGTTTCAAGCGAAACCCCAACCTATCTCTCCGAGATGCCGCAATTAAGCTGGTGTATCGTCTACAACCGTGCATCGAGCCAAAAACGAGCCGGACTATCGACTTACAAGAAGGTAGTGACTCCAAATCGCGATGATAAACAAAATACGACGGCCAAAGCGCGATCCCGGTGGCTGTACACGACGATGCTGACGAAGTTTGACTGCGTGGACGACGAAACCTACGTCAAAGCCGACTACAAGCCGCTTCCGGGACAGGAGTTTTATACTGCAAAAGGAAGGGGAAAGGTAGCAGATATTTTCAAGCACACGAAACTGTCAAAGTTCGCAAAGAAATATCTGGTTTGGCAAGCCATCTGTACCTGTGGCTTGAAAAGCAGCATTTTCATAGCTTCCGGGACTGTCAACCAAGAAATTTACGTGAAAGAGTGTTTGAATAAACGTCTGCTGCCTTTCCTGAAGAAACACGGTTGTACCGTACTGTTTTGGCCGGATTTGGCATCTTGCCATTACGGTAAAAAGGCCATGGAGTGGTACGTCGCCAACAACGTGCAGGTGGTTCCCAAGGACAAGAACCCTCCCAACACGCCAGAGCTCCGCCCAATTGAGAAATACTGGGCTATTGTCAAGCGGAACCTAAAGAAGACCAAAAAAAAAACTGCTAAGGACGAGCAGCAGTTCAAGGCAAACTGGCTTTCTGCGGCGAAGAAGGTGGACAAGGTGGCTGTACAAAATCTGATGGCAGGGGTCAAGCGTAAGGCCCGGCAATTCGGATTTGGAAAAGCGGAAGCCTAACTGAATATTTTTCCTGAATTTTATACTAATTGAACTTGAAAAAGAAATTTAATTTGATTTTTTAAATAAACGATTTCACCGATTTACACGCGTTTTCCCTTGACCAAATTTTGACCGTATCACCCTTTAGATGTTGGATAAACAATGGCCATTTTGCATAAAGACCGTTTGGCATAAAACAAAGAAAAAATCAAAAATATTTCGGTCATTTGGAATAAACACCATTTGGCATAAATATCGGAAATGAAAGCTGCTTCAGCACTCAACGAAATCAACTTTCGATATTCATAAGATTGCATTGTCCCTGGGCTCTGGCAAAACCTCTGGCAAGATTGTTTATCCTTGGGCTCTGGCAAAACTTTGAGGTAGTTTAACTTCAACTACCAGGTCCCAGGGCTGGTCTGGTTCTTTGCCATTTTGGAAAGAAGCACACTAGTGTTGCCAGATCACTGGTAATGCAGCCCAAAAATGCTTCTGAAAATCCGGCAGTATTTCGGATCGACAAACTGAGATAGTAATCGATGGTCAAGTACATTTGTAGATTTGCGAATAGTTGGAATGTTGCATTTGATCATATAAACGCAGTTGAAAAACCTGCACAGTTTATTATCACAACCTAGCGCACTTTTGGAAAGCATTATCACACAGGGGAACCTGTTCCATTATTCATCTCATGATCCATTATTCATAGTATTCGGAATTATAGGAGTTTGATGTATGAATCAATTTATTCCTTTTGTTATTAAGTTACTGTCAACTTCCAAAAATAAATAACATTAAATTTAACTAGAAAATAGAAAATTTAATTCCAACTACCTTTGCTTACCTTGACAGATACGCGTATTTCGTCTACAATGTGCAGAAGTAGCTGGAATTAAATGGAAAATACTATTTTTTCTTCTATTTTCTAGTTACAGATATTCCGCTAAACAGCTCAAACCCTCTAGGATTCATTAAATTTAAATAAAAAGTGAGAAATCCGATGGTTACGCGTCGATCTTTTGTTTTCAAGTTGCGCGAATTGCTAAGAGATGAGATCAAAATGGAAATGGTAATCCAAGATGCTATGCTTGTATCAAACCTTTCTACCGAGAGGCTGCTTACTTCATTCTAGATACTTAGTTTTGAAGAAAAACGGAGCTCTTACAGTGCGCATCTACGATATATTACGTCATCAAGAGGAAGTCCTGTTGAGGAATTTCAAATAAAATTCAAGACAAAGCCGCCGAAACTGAATGAAAAATCCTGTCTGGTTCTAACGAAACATCCTACGGAACAAGTGTTGTCTTGGGTTTTCAAAAATGCGTCGGCTGTGGTTTATTTATTTATTTATTTACTTGTCTCCGAAAGTATCGTACAGACAGATGCTATGAACTACTTCTACTCCTAAATATTGACTTAGACGTATTAAAATTAAATTGATCATAAACTTCGTTGAAAAGACAGCAACAGACATCAAGCGGATTGTTTTGTCCAAAGTCAGTACGGTGAACAGGATTACGAAGAAAATCAGCGCGTCGTGTTCTTCTAGCTGGGAGGTTGATATAAATGTTGCTCAACAGTACCGAGCAGTCTACGTTGTTATTCATGAAGTTAAATATAAACAGGCGTTGGAAAAGTACTCTCCTACTAGACAGAGTCGGCAGGTCTATCAAATCACAGCGATGCTCGTAGGGTGGCAGCCGAATAG
This sequence comes from Aedes japonicus, assembly GCA_034211315.2. Taxonomy (NCBI): domain Eukaryota; kingdom Metazoa; phylum Arthropoda; class Insecta; order Diptera; family Culicidae; genus Aedes; species Aedes japonicus. The sequence continues at coordinate 7,260 of JASCZW010019183.1, forward strand.
GGTCATTCCACGGCAGCCGACGAAGCACGGATCGAAGGAAGTTGCGTTGAATTCGCTCAATTCGATTTATTTGAGTGGCATGGAATGGTGCCCATATAAGCACCCCATATTCCAGAACGCTGCGTACCAGCGCGCAATAACTAGAGTGTCTTCAAGCAGTATACATCTTCGAACTGCTGTGTATTACGTTTGAAAAATCCAAGCATGGCGAAAACCTTGGCCGTCGTTGCTGCGATGTGTTGAGAAAATTTTTGTTTACTGTCCAATAGCACGCCACGGTGCTGACTCTGGAGATGCTGGTCGATGCCATTGTAAAGTTGAAAATATTGCACTCCTTGTCCGATGGAAAGTGATGACATTACACTTTCGAACGTTAACTTCCGTTCCGTTTAGCAAGCACCAGTACAGCAACGTATCGATGTCAGCTTGGATGGCACAGCAATCTTTTTTTTTCCAACAATGCGCGCGTAGGTTCTTCGCTCGGTTAGGTTTGGATACTTATCCAGCGGGTTAACCAGGTGGACAGGCCCATTTTATTAAATGTACCGCCAGAAAATGCGGGACTCTATCGAACGCTTTGGTGAAGTCGATATAGGGTAGGGAACGGCTTAAGCACCCCGAGACCTTATTCCAAGAACGGGGTAAACGTTACAACGCTCATTTTTTGCAGTATGGTGCTTCACTACATGCGCTTTATCATCTTGAATAAGGCTTTCAAATACTTTCGGCAAGTAACTCAAAATTGAGATGCCACGGTAATTCTCTATTTTCTCTTTCTCTCTGGGCTAGTTCGTCACCTTCTCTATGTTGTGTATACTGCCCATTTTATGTATTGAAGAAATTTTTCAAGCACTAGGGAAAATACCTTCCGCCAAGGAACGATTGAAAAGTATTGTTGCAGTGTTGCAGATACGGTGAACGAGTAAGCACAGTTTTTTATAAGAAGCGTAGAGAGAGGTGATCTGGACCAGCTTCTTTGGAAGTATCTATTCCTTGAAGCTTGCTGAGCACATCCCCCGGAAAGAAATTAAGTAACGCCATATTCAGATCACACCGAGGCAAACTGTCCATGTACGCTTTAGACGAAGGCGATCGGTTATTACTTAGCACACTTCGAGCACACTACGTCGTTTCCATTTTCATTCTTCGATACCTTCGTCGGACAATACTTCGCCATGTGCCCGAACTTCTTACAATTTCTGCACTTTGGGCCGTTGCTTTCTTTTTTCACATTGCCTTTGCTTCCAAGTTTTTTCAACTTGCCTTTGCTTTCAAGTTTGCTTCTTTCTAGCATATGCAGCACCAGTCGACGGCACAGATACTTCTTCCAACAGCTTAGTCTTGATAACGTCAGCTCCAACTCCCGAGTGTCTTGACAGATGAGCTTAGTTTCACGTATCCATTTACAAATTGTAGATGTCTCTACCGTGCAAACAAAAAGGCTGTCCATTCTCGATACTACCGCTTTTTAGCTTTGGAATACATGTTTTCGTTTCCTTATTTGTGGATGTTAAAAAAGTGCAAAAACAATTTTTTATTGTGGCGTAATGCTGATGTGGCTTTCTTTCCATTAATTCAATTTCAATTGTATCGAATATAAATCACCATTACTTGAGAATGGAACTGAAGGAAAGAAAGAGAGAATGAAAGAAAAAAAGAAAGAAACGGAAGAGGAGATTATTTAACGTAAGACTACGTTTCTCTTTTCTATACCGGATGTCATTTCATATTTTTTTAAATGAGAGCGTTACGCAAAAGTGGAAGGTTTTTGAACGCTTATACCTCTCGATCGACTAAACAGAATGACTTCATTCATACGCCATTTGATTAGAAAAACTAATAAATTTTTTGCGTTGAAATATGGAAAAAGTTCCATTAGTAGAAGTAGTTCAATTTTTCAATTCAAAATGACCTACTTTTGCTGCCATACAAGTTTGTATATCAACAGGTCGAACCATTTGTTTTCCCTAACACGGTCGTAGGAAACGGGTAGCAAATGTCTTCTTCTTCTTCTTCCTAAAAATAACTTTGCTTTGTTGCAGATGTCTAATTTTTCAGTTGTAGCCCGTCCCCTATTATTAAATTTGCTACGTTCTGCATTTTCGTGACTCCCTTCTGTCTTGGCTATGCTATCAACGCTAGTATATAGCCGGGGGCGAACGAAATTGGTTCAGTGTGCGCAAGCAGCTTCACGCTGCTGGTTCGAACGACGCTTTGCTCTCCCGCCACAGAGTCCGCCTGGTTGTGGTATGGGAGACAAAGCAATGCCGGATATTTAACGGATGAATTCTCGGTTTTTTGTTTTCATTAGGGCGAATCTAACATTGAAAGATTCTCTCCTGTCTCGCTCTCTTTCATTTATTACAGCGCCGTTATAAAACTTTCGAGGGTTCTTTTAGTACAGATCGAAACACAACAGTGCTGGCTTGCATACAGTACAAATAGTAGAATAAGAACGTAAAGGTGATTGGAATATGAATGAAAGAGGAAGTAATCAGAGAGTCTCTCAATGTTAGACTCTCCCTAACGAAGAAAAGACCCAAGAATTATTTTCCAACGCGTTATATTATCACCGCCCTTTTCAGGACGATCAATTGACTTTAACAGTAAAAGTATTTTTTTGATTAAAATTTTCATAATTTAACCAGAATTGCATAATCCAGAAAGAAAGGCGTAAATAAAATAAAATATGCAAGCAACATGTATAAGAGAGGACAGGTTATAGTAAAATAATAATTCAGCGCCAACATTAGACTAGGGCGAATCAACTTTTGTAAACAATGGCTTTCGTAATTATTTTCTCTTGAAAAAAAAGTCAAAAATACAAATTAAGCACTCTTTAAGGAAGAGGAGCTTTATCTCTATCCGCTGATATATTCAATTTGAAGGAATTGTATTCTACTTCCGATAAATTAGCAAACGAAGTGTTTGTTTACAGAAGTAGATACGCCCTAAATCAAATATTGGTGCTGAATTGTTTCATTGGATATTCTTACCTTTCTAATGCTTTGATTTTCTGTGGGCATAAAACAAGAGAGTGATAAGTTTCATTGTCCAGTTTGACTACTACGTTCTAAAAAAAAAAAGGTCTTAGCAAAGGCAATCGAGGCTGTTGAGGAACAAAAAAAAAAACATAATAATTGCAATGACTTGGATATTAAGAGTTGATAGATTATACAACTTCATATGTACCTATCCAGACAACCACAAGTCGTATAACAGTGTTCAAATAGTATTGTATATTCCTATATTTTAAGTCAACATCGCAATTAATCCTGGCATTTATCGTGTTTTGTTTAAGTTAAATCGTAAAGAGTGCAAATTTTCGACTTATATACGATGTGTCATTTATTCATCGTACTGCGCTACAAACAAAATCGGATAAACATCGTTGAGCTTTTTAAATCGAAATTGTTATTACAAATTCAATCGCATACGATATCAAATCAACTCGTTTAAGAAGACAATGGAATTTGCACCTATATGGCCTCCACTTTTGCACGCATAAGCCATTTTTTTGCATTCTATACGATTTGTTTACTTACATATATGTTTGTATATCATAAAGACAACTTTCAATTTACGTGCATTTCTGTTCTCTGGGTAAATACTCAAATTACCTTGTTCAATAATTATCACCCATATGTGTTATGGTATGTATTTATTATTTGAATAATACCATTACGACGATACACCAACGCGGCCTACAAGAATCTCGCGGTTATATCGCTAATATAACCCACCTCTATTTTTTTTTAGCATTTCAAGCTTAATTCCTTCACAATTCGCTTATTGCTTTGCTTGGTCTCAACTTAGTGTTCTAAACGGACTTCCACAGGTATTAAGTGGGAGCTTTCGATGCCAGGTACCGTTTTAGCATTAGTGTGGTTGTGTGGCTAGTACAATCATACCCTATTGTCCAGGGAGGAGTCGAGAAATTTTCCTTAACGAAAAATTCCTAGACAATAGCGGGAATAGAAACACCCATCACCTCCAGCATGGTATTGCTTTGTAGCTGCGCCTTTACCGACTGAACTAAGGTAGGACCCTGTAAGTGTACTGGTATCCAATTTTACGTACGTCTCGTCGACCATAAAAATGCACTGGTTCAGATTTTGGTGGAGAACGTCATACAAGTTCCGTGACCGTATTATCGAAGAAGTTTTCTGTGAATCTGTTCTTTTAAATGCTTTCTGCTTCTTGTAGATTCTGATATTGTTACGCTTTTCGAAATTCTGCACAGGATCGAAGAAGCTAAGGCCCACTTTTTTGGTAATTCAACAAATGGAACTCGGTTTATGCGACTTAAAAAGCCCCAAAAGTTGTAAATCTAAACCATTGATAAACTGGGATCACTTTCTTTAATGAACGCCCTTAAGGTGACACTGGAGAGTCCCTTCCACATGATTTGTAGGTTACGATTTTTGAGACTAAAAATCACAATCAAAACGAAAACAAACAACGCCCAATTTGCTAACCAATGGGTAGTCAGGTGAAGCAAACGATTCTTGAAAATTTCACGCCTGATGTCCTCATAGTGTTTGAGGTTTGTGCTCAGAAAATTTCGAAGTCCCAGGGACTTGATCCCGTATGTCCTTATCCGTTCTTTGTGAGCAACGTTCCGAGCCATTCGCCAATTTCACGGTCGTAATAATCGTCCTACCGAGATTATTATTCGCTGGTTCAGTGAATCAGCAAATCGAGATACAGCAACTGTTCGCTAACTGGGTGCTCTTTAACTGGGCTGCTTTTTAACGGGCGCTCGGTAACTGGGCTATAGCCCAGTTAAAAAGCAAATAAACTTCAAGAATCAGCGTTTGACATCTTGTTGTCAAAATTCGGAAGAGCATGTAAAAGGCATATAAGGTTCGTGGAGGAGTAAAAATTGTTAAATTGTATGAAATTGAATCATAATCTTATACAAACTGAGTAAAATATGTTTAAAACAATGGAGTGCACAATATACAACATCGCAATAACGTTTAAAGCATAAAAACATTATGTAATTTATGTATTGCGCAATTAAATATGCCAACCGAAATCAGATCGAAAGCCCCTCGAAATATGTTTACATCTGGAAATGTCAGCCCAGTTACCGAGCACGCAATCCGCTAACTGGGCTGTGCACTTAGCCCAGTTAGCGAACGGTTACTGTACCTGGTTCGGTGAAAGCCCAACCACCACCCGTACGTCAGCGGAACGCAAGATCTGCCGAAAAAGTTTTCCAATTCCAAAAACGTCTGCACAGCGAACTTCCACACTTAGTGCGTTGTGGCTTCTACCTGTACAAGCACCAGTTGCTTCACGTCCACCATTCTGCGCACTCATATTCTCTTCAGAATAGCTTCCATAATTACTTTTCATGTACCTTCCGAACTTCCTAGACTGGCCCTGTCCTGTTTTCTTCCAACCACTGTTACGAACAACTGGATCTTTCTGCGGCTCTTACCAATAAATCTGTTGGTCAAAATATGTTTGCATCTATAATGTGATAGCAATCAATCATCAGAGATCGTTTTCTTGAATTCGTCTCGTCAGTTAGGAAGTTGATTGTTCGGAATAATATTGCATCTAACTGCCTAGAACGATGGCAGTTATACCAACCAGGATACTCCGTATCCAGGTAAACGTCATCATGAATCTTGACTGTAATGGGGTTTTTCATTTGCTTACATATTCCCAAACAGGGTTGGAGGAAAATTGATTAAGGAAAATATGGCGGAAGCCATTTTGAATTGAAAATATCAATGCAGATGCACTTCACGCTCGTTTGAAGGTTCTCAAAATTGAGTGAAAAGTCACCCAATTCAATTAAAACCGGACCAACCCTAAATTGAGTAAATAAACCAAAACTCAATTTTGAATAAACTGGATATATATTTTAATTAGAGTTACTCTTACTCATTTTCATAAATTTAAAGTTATAGTGAAATGAGTAAAATTTCAGCAAAACAATTTAAATCATTCCGTTTCTCTTTAAAATCCAAATATTGGGAATTAAGAAGCATTTTGGGCATTTATATATATTCCAGCTTTATTTATTTTCATTAATTTCTTCTAACTTCTAAAAAATAAATCAATGGCGTGAATGGATGTTTTTGCTTTCACATAGACTTGGGTGTTAATCACTAAATAGAGCCTTCCACACCCATAGGTTCGGCAACGCATGCGATATGTAGTTGAGCAACGCTGTTCAGTGAAGCAACGTATTTCACCAATGCGATTTCTGAGGGCTGAAATGTCGTAACAGAAACGTAATTAATATTACTATTAACGAATCGAATTTTCTTACCGTTATCCAGTAAACTAAACGAATAACATGTTGATCTTTCATTTGCGGACTCACAGTTACCGTTCGACGAATGTCATCAATGCGCATTTTGTCATTGATCCTGAGTAAAGCCCGGATGTATGCTGAAAAAAGCAATAATCCCATTATTACAGTACGTAATTCAAATGAAGAAGGGAAGTGCGTTTATCATCCTAAACTTGAGCGAACTTATGTGGATAATATAAAAGATATTTTAAAAAACTCCTTTACAATCCGGGTTTGGATCACAATTCGGAAATAACCTCAAAAATGTTTGTTACATCAGAAAACCAACAATTACCTCTCAATTTGCGATAAGTTTCCGCATCCACCGCTGCTGCAACCTGTTCCATTTTTCTTATTTCTCCTTAACTTCTAAAATTTTAGACGAATTAGATTTTCGCTTAGCTTCGCAAAAGCCACCTTGAAATATATGAGTCATTACCTTAGCGTCGATACAAGCTGAAAACTCAAAATGAAAATCTGAGCTTTTTTATTTTTGATTGAGTCGATGTTACTCAAATTCATAAATCCTCTTACTCATGCGCTGACGTTTCAAAGAAAATATGAAACTGAGTAACCTCAACTCAGTTTTGAGTTATCTTGAACGAGCGTGT
>JASCZW010019184.1:0-14177 GCA_034211315.2 Aedes japonicus
ACATAATCTTAATATAAAAATTCCGCATTTTTCCCGAATTTTCCCGCATTTTTGCCTTATTTTCCCGACTGTTAAGATGAGTTAATATAAATTACTCGTAGCTAAATCTCTGAGCTCCCAAACTTTTTGCAGTTTGATTTACCACCAGATACTTTCCATTTATTTAAAATACGTCTTTTTGTGGGACAGGATGAGCCAATTTTTAACAAATGTTGTCAAATTTGGTAGCACCTTCTTGGTTCTAGCCAAAATTTGTCCAAACCATTTTCTTTTCTCTGGAATCCTGCAAACAACATCAGACGGCATTGAGCACAGCTGCCCTAATTATTCTTTCACTATGTGTTAACACCCTTACAAACGCAATTCGCCAAACTTCAAACACATTCGCCACAAAATGAAAAATAAGTTCATTTCTTGCCTCACCTGTTAAGGCCGTGTAGCCAGATCTTCTAAGGACATCTTCAACGGTGGTTCAAATCGTGGTTTGGATTTATTTGTTTAGAACAAACGCAAAAACATCGCTGCATCGCTGGTGTTTGTAAATTTTGTTTTATACTGGATCTATTTTGCATCATTTCAGAACTTATATAAGCTTCTAAGTTTCTTATTGAACGCACTTTTTAAAAATTTAATTTAATGAACTTTAGAATATCTATGAAGTTTGGATGGAAATATCTATAATGAACATGCCAGAAGTTGATTAAACTTCTCGGTAGTTGAATAAAAAAATTGGAAGTATCCAGATAATCATAAAGTTTGGTCGCTGTCTTTCGAGAAGAGAAATTGTGGAACTTTTGAGAAGTTCATTGAATTGCCGACAATTTATTAACGTTTCTGGAAACTTGGATGAACTTCCAAAAAGTTTGCTGATCATCCATGGAATAGGAACAACTTTCTGGATATGACGGGAACTTAGAAAATCAGATTTCGCTTCCCAGAAGTTGTTTTAACTTCCAGCAGGTACATATTCTGTGATAAAAAGCAGAATATCACACATATTTAAATAACTTACGAGAAATTTAAACAAAAATCTTGGAAGCCGTGGACTTCTGTGGAATAGTTAGCATTACCGAGATGTTGTTAAACCATACAAGAACTTAAAACTTTTTATGATCTCCAAGATTGTGAATAGGTGGAAATTCTATGAAATTGATTTAAAAGTAGTTGTTTTCTTTATTCTAGTTTTGGTTGGGTTAGAAAAATTATCGGGTAGTAAGAAGATTAAGTTCTTCTTAAAACTTAAATACCCTGAACTTTTGGGATGTTTTCGGTAGAAAGTTTCTCGATCACCTGGAAAGATTCCTGAAGTTCTAGGAAGTTCCTCAAACTCATGGAAAAATCCTTCGAATGTTTCCTAAACTTTTCGAATGCTCAAAAATCCAGTTTCCTGTTTATCTGGGACGTTTTCTGAAATTCTGGAAAGTTCCCCGATCTTGGGGGATGTTTTCTGAAATTTTTGGAAGATCGCAGGACTACTGGGAAATTTCCCGAATTGCTGAACCCCTGAGCATCCGGAAGTTTTTTCGAGCTTCTGGAAAGTTCCCTGAACTTCTGGGAAATTTTCTAAATCTCTGAGCTGTTCTCTGAACGTCTGCAATGTTTGCGGACCTTTTGGAAAGTTTCCTGATCTTTGAGGGAGTTCCATGATCTTTGTGAGCATTTCCTAAAGTTCTGAGAAGTTTTTGAATTCTTGAGAAACCCTGAACTTCAAGGAAGTTTCTTGAACTCCTACATGTTCGCTGAACTTCTAAGATGTTTTGTATATGTCTAGCAAGTTTCATGAAATTCTAAGAGGTTCACTAAACCTCTAGGAAGATGCGCAAACTGTTTAAAAGCTTCATGAATTTCTTGACTGTTCTCTATTGGAAGTTCTCTAATGTTCTGGCAAGTTCCTTGAATTTTTGGGAAGTTCCCTGAACATCTTGAGTAGTTCTATGAACTTCTGAAAAAATACCCAAAATAATCTGATAAGTTTTCTAAACTTCTGGAAGCCCCCTGAATTTCTGGATAGTTTCTCGAGACCTGAACTTCTGTGAAGAACCCTTTACTTTTGGAAACTTCCCTGAACTCGTGGTAAGCTCCTTGAATTTGTGGACAATTCCCTGAATTTCTAGGAAACAATCTGAATTTCAGGAAAGTTGTATGAACTTCTACGAAGAACCCCTAATTTCTGAAAAGTTCCCTGATTTTATGGTATTTTCCTTTGATATCAGGGAGAATAGCTAAACATCGGGAAAGTCTAAGTCAAATCTAAAAAGTATACCAAGCTTCTGATAAGTTCCCTGAATTTCTAAGTGCACTGAATTTACAAGATTTTTTTCGGACTTTAGGAAGATAATTTTTGATCATCAGTTTCTTAACCTTTTCCGATATTGTGGGCGTAAATACTGTGGGCCGTAAGTCTTAAGTCAGATTTGCAAAAAATCCTCAAGGTCACCAACCCCCAAGTTGTTGTCGAGAGAACTAGCTGATGACATACGCCAACATCCGTTAAGCTGTAGTGCACCTATGTAACACTAAGGCCAACATATCCATGCATTGCAACAGCTAAAAAAAGTCATCAGTTGACTGTAGTCTTCGCATAATGTCTAGGATCATATCCCTTAGCATGTTGAAACTTGGCGTGGCTCTATCTATCACTATCAGCACTATCTAATATCGATTATATGAGATGCATGCATTCACACACTCACCACCACTCAAACCAATCCATGGTAAAAAGTTTGCGAAAAATCCTCGGTCTCAGTAGAAAACAAATCTTCTGATCTCTAACAACAAGAAATACTACACCGGTGCGGGGAACGCAAAGTTGGTCTGTTTTAGCTGGTTCTTTTAAGTTTGCTGATGCAAATCAACTATAAAGATGTTAAAATAGACCACCGCTAAAGATGCTCTAACCGGTACGTTTTAAACAGGCTGAACAATGATATCGGTGGATTGAGTAAATGACAAAAACGCTACTCAAATCATTTGAAAAAGGTGTGAGTATGGTTCCTTCCATATGACAAAAATTCCCGATGACTTTTGAAATTCCCGCCTTTTTCCCGCATATTTCCCGATGATTTTGGATTCCCGCATTTTTCCCGCATTTCCCGATTTTCCCGAGTCTGTGGCCACCCTGAACTGGCCTTTGCATTAAAGAGCACAGCATTAGAGGTAAAATACCTAAAAGAATACCTAAGAATTACAAGCAAAATATCTCTCGGATAACTTGATAACTCTCACTAGAGTTCCACTAGAGTTTAGCTTTAATTTGTGTGTTCCTTGTTTGTGTCTGTGTGTGATTTAAATTGTTGGCTAGTAAGGCAAATCGTGCATGTGGAAGAGGTTTCTTCGACATGGACGGTTTGGCTGAAAAAGTGCCTTTGCCACCCGATGATGGGGTGGCACAAACAAATTTCCGACCGCGATCGTATCCAATCGACTCGGTCGGTCCATGGGTTGTCTACTTTCAGCCCAAAATGAAACCTTTGAACGTTTACCAAATCACTACTGATCTGACGAAGCGATTCTCAGCCGTGACAGAGATCACGAAAGTTAAATTTAATAAACTCCGTGTTGTCGTCTCTAACCTGAAGCAGGCTAATGAGATTGCTGCTTCCCAGCATTTTACACTCGAATATCGAGTTTATATTCCAGCTCGTGATGTGGAGATTGTAGGAGTGGTCACAGAGGCGAGTCTGTGCCCTGAAATTTTGAAGAAGCGAGCGGTTGGCTGATTCAAGAACCCTCTGCTTCCCCCAGTTCAGATACTGGAAGTGACAAAATTAGTGAAAATATCGCACAGCGAGGGTAAGAAAAAAGTTACCCCCACAGACTCGTTTCGGGTAACCTTTTCTGGCTCTGCCCTTCCTCAGTTCTTAGAACTGGATAAACTTCGGCTACCTGTGCGGTTGTTTGTACCCCGGGTAATGATTTGCCAAAACTGTCAGCAGATGGGGCATACGGCCTCCCATTGCGGCAATAAGACACGCTGCTCAACTTGCGGGGAGAAACATGAGGCTGGTCCCTGTGCAGATAATACACTAAAATGCGTTTTCTGCAAGGGAACTCCTCCTCATGCTCTCTCGTTGTGCCCGGTGTATAAACAACGCGGCGAAAAATTGGAACGTTCTCTGAAACAACGTTCAAGGCAATCTTTTGCAGAAATGCTTAAGAAAGCTTCGCCACCCGATACCAATACAAATCCTTTCGCTCCTCTTTCAGATGACGAGTCTGATTCGGATTTGGTTGAGGAGGGGACATCTTTTAGTTTTCCGGGAGGTGCTCCACGGAAGCGAAGACGCATTCGAGCTGTGAAAGCAGCTGAACAGAAGCCTCAAATCAACATGCCCAATTCAAAGAGCAGAGAAAAGAAGGATAATCCGAATCCTCCTGGTTTTCGTAGTGCCAACTACACACAGGATTTCCATCTCTCCCGGGGACATCTAAATCCCCTGATGCCCCGATTTTAAGAACAGAAGCCCCCCTTCATCTGGGCTGTTCTCATTTGATGATATTGTGGAAAGTATTTTCAAATACCTCGAAATTTCTGACCCTCTTAAAAGCATTGTTATGGCAATACTTCCCACTGTGAAAACTTTTTGAAGAAATTAACATTAAAGTGGCCCATCCTTGCAGCTATCATTTCCTTCGATGGATAATTTGCCAAAAAAGGTCGGGGATTTGATCACTGTTCTGCAGTGGAATTGTCGAAGTCTTGTTCCTAAATTGGATTCATTTAAATTTTTAGCTCACAATATCGGTTGTGATGCATTTGTCTTTATGAAACATGGTTTTCGCCCGAAATCGATCTTCCGATTCATGATTTCCAACATTATTCGGCTTGATCGTGAGGGATTCACGTGGAGGAGGAGTACTTTTGGGGATCAAAAAGTGCTACTCCTTCTATAGAGTGAATTTTCCTCCAATTCCAGGTATTGAGGTTGTCGCATGTCAGGCTGTTATTAAAAATAAAAGCCTTTGCATTGCTTCTGTGTACATTCCTCCTAGAGCACCAATTAATCGAAAACAACTTGCAGATATTTGTTCGGTTCTGCCTGCTCCGCGGTTGATCATGGGAGATTTTAACTCTCACGGTACAGGCTGGGGAGAACTGTACGATGACAACCGGTCTTCTTTGATATATGACCTCTGTGACAACTTCAATATGACAGTTCTCAACAATGGAGAAGTTACACGCTTGGCTGGTCCATCCTCACTTGGTAGTAGGTTAGACCTCACACTTTGCTCGAATTCATTATCGTTGGACTGCACGTGGAATGTGATCCAGGATCCCCACGGTAGTGATCATTTGCCTATAAAAATTTCGATTGCCACCGGGCTCACTCCACCGGAATCCATCAACGTCACGCATGATCTAACTCGTAATATCGATTGGACAAGGTTCAAGACAGCAGTAGATGAAGCCGTAACAACGGTAGAAGGGCTTCCACCGCTGGAGGAATATAACTTCCTCTCCAACCTGATTTTGGAAAGCGCGCTTCAAGCTCAAACTCGACCAGTTCCAGGGACGTCATTTCGCAGGAAACCTCCTTCCCCATGGTGGGATCAGCAATGCACCGAGGTTTACCGTAAAAAGTCTGATGCGTTCAAAGTTTTTCGTAGACGTGGAACACCTGAGCACTTTGAAAGGTACACGGCTCTCGAACGAGAATTTAAGAGCCTCATCAAGGCCAAGAAACGCGGTTACTGGCGACAATTCGTGGACGGGTTATCGCGCGAAACGTCGATGAGTACCCTTTGGAATACGGCGCGAAGATTGCGTAACAGAATTACGAACAACGAGAACGAGGAGTATTCGGACCAATGGATCCTCAAGTTCGCGCGAAAAGTTTGTCCAGATTCTGTGCCAGCACAAATGTTTCCTCGCGAAACAACGAATTCGATAGATGAGATTAGCCAACCCTTTTCAATGGTAGAACTCTCTCTCGCACTCCTTTCGTGTGGCAATACGGCTCCAGGAGCTGACAGGATCAAGTTCAACTTGCTCAAGAACCTCCCAGACGTCGCTAAGAGGCGCATGTTGAACTTGTTTAATCAGTGTCTGGAACTCAACATTGTACCGGATGATTGGAGACGGGTGAGAGTTATTGCCATTCAAAAACCTGGTAAACCCGCGTCCGACCACAACTCCTATCGACCCATCGCGATGTTATCTTGTATTCGAAAGTTGTTGGAGAAAATGATCCTTTTCCGTCTGGACAAATGGATTGAGACGAATAACCTGCTTTCAGATACGCAATATGGTTTCCGCAGAGGTAGGGGAACGAACGACTGCCTCGCGTTGCTTTCCACAGATATTCAGTTAGCTTTTGCTAAAAAAGAGCAAATGGCTTCTGTATTCTTGGATATCAAGGGGCTTTTGATTCAGTATCTGTTGAAGTTCTCTCAGATAAACTGCATGCTTGTGGTTTTTCACCATTAATGAACAATTTTTTGTACAATTTGCTGTCAGAGAAACATATGAGCTTTTCTCATGGAAACTCTACAGCTTTTCGATTTAGCTACATGGGTCTCCCCAGGGATCATGTTTAAGCCCTCTTTTGTATAATTTTTATGTCAAAGACATTGACGGTTGTCTAGGTGACAACTGTACGTTGAGACAACTTGCAGATGACGGCGTAGTGTCTGTCACGGGACCCAATGGGGTCGATCTACAAGGACCCTTGCAGGATACCTTAGACAATTTGTCTACTTGGGCTCTAGAGCTAGGTATCGAATTCTCTACGGAGAAAACTGAGTTGGTAGTTTTTTCTAAGAAGCATAACCCTGCACAACCGAAACTTCAAATTTTGGGTACACCGATAACTCATTCCATGTCATTTAAATATCTTGGGATCTGGTTCGATTCAAAGTGCACCTGGAGATCTCACATTGAGTACCTGAAGCGAAAATGCCAGCAAAGGGTCAATTTTTTCTGCACAATTACCGGGACCTGGTGGGGAGCGCATCCGCAAGATCTTCTAACGTTGTACCGGACAACGATTTTGTCGGTTATGGAATACGGTAGTTTTTGTTTTCAGTCAGCGGCTCGGTCGCACATCATTAAACTGGAACGTATTCAGTATCGGTGTCTTCGTATCGCGTTAGGTTGCATGCACTCGACTCACACCATGAGTCTTGAAGTGCTGGCTGGCATGTTGCCACTCTCAGATCGATTTACAGAGTTATCTCTCCGGCTCCTCACCAGGTGTGAAGTTATGAACCCCCAGGTAATCAAAAATTTTGAGAAGCTCCTTGAGTTGAATCCTCAAACCCGCTTCATGAGCTTGTACCATTTGTACATAACACAGGATGTCAGCCCTTCGCTTAATATTCCCAATTGTGTTTGCTTCTCCGACTTCGGAAATTCTGTTCATTTTGATTTATCCATGAAACAGGAGCTTCGTGGAATCCCAGAGCATCATCGTCCTATGATTGCTCCGGTGATATTTGCTGCAAAGTTTGGCCTAGTTGATTCCACCAAAACGTTTTTCACTGACGGGTCTTTGATAGAGGACTCCGCTGGCTTTGGTGTATACAATGAAAATTATAGCGTCGCTCGTAAACTTCAAGCACCTTGTTCTGTTTTTGTCGCGGAATTGGCAGCAATTTATTTTTCTTTAGAAACTGTTGCCTCTTTTACACCGGATCAATACTTCATTTTCACGGATAGTCTTAGTTCTATAGAGGCTATTCGCTCCTTGAGGCCGGTGAAGCACACCTCCTATTTTCTTATGAAAATACGAGGTCTTCTAAGTGCTTTATCTTCACGTTCTTTTATTATCACCTTTGTGTGGGTCCCATCTCATTGTTCGATTCCTGACAATGAGAAAGCGGACTCGCTTGCAAGGGTGGGCGCCATGGAAGGCGATATTTATGATCGACAAATCGCCTTCAACGAATTTTTCTATATTTTTCGTCAGATATCACTCGATAGCTGGCAGGATAAATGGAGTAGAGGAGACTTGGGGCGATGGCTACATTCTATCACTCCAAAGGTGTCTAAAAATGTTGGTTCAGGGGATTGGATGTGGGTCGAGACTTCATTCGTGTGATGTCTCGCCTCATGTCCAATCATTATTCTTTAAACGCTCATTTGTTCCGTGTTGGGCTGGGAGACAGCAATCTCTGTGAATGTGGACAAGGTTACCAGGACGCAGATCACGTTATTTGGTTTTGTGCTGAGCATCGTGGAGTCAGATCTGAGCTGTATGATTCCCTTCGGGCTCGAGGTAGACAACCCAATGTACCGATTCGAGACATTTTGGCTGCGCGCGATCTGGAGTTTATGAAACTCATTTATGTGTTTTTGACTAACAGTAGCCTTAGATTGTAGATTGATTAACTTACTTGTTTAGGTTAAATTTTTGAGGAATGGGTGCACCAGTGTGTGAGTGTGGTTGTGTGTGTGTGAGTGTGATTGTGTGTGTGTGAGTGAGTTATTCTTTTTTTATTAAAAACGTTCAATTAAAAAATTGTATTTTGAAGTTCTAGATATAAGAAAACCATTGTTCCTTATGCTTTGTTCAAAATTCCTACCCCAATTTTCCCATCCTTAAAATTGTTATTCCTATTAACCTCGAGACGACCGCGAGTAATCGGTTCTATTCCCTTAACCTTAGTTCTAAGATAACTGATGTATTTAAACATGAAAACTCGGCTCTGTAAAGTTGATTCGATTGGCCTGTACAAATAAATGAATTATTGCATGGCCGCTTTAATATATTTGAATTAGCTGCGGCTGCAAATGGTGAGTCGTAATAGCTGTGATATGATTGTCCCACAACCTGTCAAGTCTCTGGTTCCTACCTGTAACACCATAATAACTGATAATGGAAAAATTTTTTGGGATGGATCCCTTTTTGTACTTAATAAAATTGAAAACATTTTCCCGTAAACTAACAAAATTTCTGGTTACGTAACAATTCTTTGAAAACACTGGTATCTGCTTTTTTGATCAATTTTGTAACTGAACCCGCCTGTTTGAATCAGTTTAAAAAACAGCGATACCTTACCCATCTTGATGTTTCGATACGCATTAATTCCTCATGGCATATTAATCTTCGGATGGCAGAGAGTACGCAGAATAATCGCTCAGCCAGCATGCTCAGCAACAAAGAAGGTTCTGATTGTCGATTCGTCTTTGTCTTTCTGCCGCCATTGTATCTTAAAGATTTATTTGGCTGCTGCACACGAACTTTCGTCATCAATAAATTGCTTCATACTGAGGTCTCGTTAATCTGCATATTCGGTAGAACGCTAATCTTCTGTTCGTCCACCATTAACAACGCGGTGCAGTTCTCTGAAAATTTATTTAAACAATCGACCTTGTGATCTTTTCGTTTCAAAGCTTCTCCCTGTTTTTCCTTCAAGCGTATATTCCCTGTCCTCGTTGATAACTATTATGATCACTGTTATTTGTATGCTGGTCCAGTTTACGTGCGCATAAATTGCATGTTTATTCAGTTCATCGCGGGTGTATCGTAGTTCTCGCAACAACTCTTGATAAATGCAATAAGCATCGACAACGTCAGGAAAAGCATCTGAACCACATATGCAGTCACCAATATCTTCATTCTTATTTCTGATCATTAGCATTGCTGGTTGGCTTGACGGCATATTTGGAAAAACAATTGAACTTTATTACCGCTGAGTACAAACTTCTGACGGACTTTTTAAAGCTAAATCGTCGTCATAATACCTGTAACAAACGTTAGTAGCATCATCTGAATGCACTGTGATATTGAACTGTTCCAGAAAACATAATAGTTCAAATTCAAAAATACAAAAGATATCTAAATGTCTGCCTGTGTGTGCCGAAACCAAATCGATAAAGTACTACTTGACCTTCTTGCACCATACAAATCTGTCGGCAATATCTGCTTCTGAACCATTTATAACATCATTCGATGTTCATCGTCTCCCATTGCCAATTACGGACTAGATATTTTACACCTCCGCATATTGCCTGCCAATATATAACCTCATACCGCCAATTACTGGTAACATTGCTTCTCTGTTTCGAGATCTTTACCTTCTTATTTAAATTATGATAAGGAAGCGTTTTAATCTAGTTTCACCTTCATTTCTGTCATTAATATATGAGAATTTCCTGCACAATAACGAATCACATAGTTGCATTGTAGTTTCTGGACGCAGCATGTTTTAGGTTCCTTTTGATTTTCTTTAGTGTTTTTATGATGTATAACAACATGACATTCAGCAGGTCTCTCTGGTACCATATCCAGACTGAAGTCGCGGTTTTCGCTTGTAGGCATCTGGTCTGCTGGGATGGTTCCAAATACTCTTCGACACATCTTCAAACGTACACTATTTCTGCTCTTCAGATCATAAGATCGGTACTCGGCTTTCCCTCTGCCTATGGCCAATTTCTCAGGAAGTCCGCCCACAGTGTTACCATTTGTGTACGATACTTTTCATTATTCAATTCTGGTGCGCAACAGTAGACCTTATTGTACTTTTTGATATATTTATTCAGAAATATGCAACTGCGGACTGTCAACCTGTTGAAATATTCTTCTCTTTCTAAATGACATTCAAGTAAGGTGTGCTTATGCACCTGGGTGATCATTTTATATATATTAAACCCATAGTCATCACATTAATTATAACATCTAATTTTTTTTTTTTTTTTTCTTGACAACGCTGCATCTATTGGCGCATCACGAATATAATATCTCAAGTTTCAATTCGTTGACAATTCAATCCTTCAGTTTCCATTTGTACGTACATATGACCAGAATGGAAAAAACCTTTAGTTTCTGAAGGTGGCCGATCATGTGGTACCAAACATCATTCTGATGGTATAACAATCTCAGCTGGTAACTTTTTGCTTTGTTTCAGATATTAACAAAACCTTATATCATATATTTTTCATGTAATTGTTGATCTCTTATTACACTCATCCGTGAATTATATTTTGTCATAGTATTAAAATATGATCCTCCTTCACCATGCTAAAACAACAGTGATTTCTGTACGAATATATCAGCCACATGTTGCACCGTATTAACACGAAAAAATATATGGTGCAGATTTTCTCCAATAATACATATCGTCATTTATAGTGGTTAATATCACCGGGCATAATCTCAGTAGGTTTGTCGCTCAGATCACACTCTTATGATTATCAGTGTATTGAGTCAAACGTGTTCAGTCATTTAGTCAACTCTTGTGCTCCCATTTGCTTTTTGCTTCTTGGATATTTTCAGTTTCAGTGAGGTCAGTATTCTAGTTTCTAATTTAATTTGGCATTTTCTCATGACTTCAGGTGAATCATGGCTCCATGCCCATTCTCATATATATATATATATATATATATATATATATATATATATATATATATATATATATATATATATATATATATATATATATATATATATCTCTCTTATATATATATATATATATATATATATATATATATATATATATATATATATATATATATATATATATATATATATATATATATATATATATATATACACCTCATATATATATATATATATATATATATATATATATATATATATATATATATATATATATATATATATATATATATATATATATATATATATATATATATATATATATATATATATATATATATATATATATATATATATATATATATATACACATATACATATATATATATATATATATATATATATATATATATATATATATATATATATATATATATATATATATATATATATATATATATATATATATATATATATATATATATATATATATATATATATATCTCCCAGTTGCTGAAATATATAAATTTGTTTAAAATGCAGACGTTTGTAAGTTGGTTTTACATTTAGTATTCATGGTGGCAATTTCATGTCACACAGTTTACTTTGAAAACATATGGTCTATCATTTATAAGTGTGGCTTTTGTGGCTTTGATGAAGAGTGTAAATCCAGCTATGCAGATATCTTCTGATGAATCTCATGTCAGTTGTGCCTGTGTGGCAGAAAGACCACTGGTACCCATTGCTTCTAGCACGTGGAGTGAGTGTACTACATTTCTTCAGTTAGTTCAGAATGAGTCATGTCCTTATGCAGTCTTCTCATTTTAGTGTCTGTTTGTTTCTGAAGTCAAAATTCCTTTCAAAGTGTAAATTCCTTGACATTTGTGTACTAAAAAAGTGTGTCTCAATGGACAGTTAAAAAAAAATGGATATATTCATTTGTGCCTGGTCTTGGCTAGATTCCAAATCTTAAAATCATGACAGCACAACTCTACGCTGCAAGCTTTCTGAGACCTTCAACTCTTTCTCAAATATTATGATGAGCAAAAGCAAGATTCGTTTCCATGCAGGATGCAGCCTGCTAAGATCAACTTGTAATCAATGAGAACCTGTGATAAAATTGAAATAATGCCAAGAACTCAAGTTCCAAAGTACCTTGTGCATGCTTGCCTTTGGTTTCCATCAGTATGTTGTTCTGAAATTAGCTCTTATAAGGAGTGTCTCTCCAATAAAGTTATGTCAACCCCTTAATTTTTATGGATAGGCAATCAATGGGCATTATACACACAGGACATCTGAAAATATAGTATCTGCATGCTGGTTCAATTAGAATCAATATGTGTGCTATTTGTGCAATGCTTCCCAATTCAAGTTTGTTGTTCTTCCCCATTACCACCTCAATTCCCAAGTTACACACTTTCAAACGTTTCAAGGAACAATACAGTGGCTACTGAGTTCTGACAATCAGTAACAGACCTTTAAAAGTGGTGATTCAAGATCTTCTGTTAGATTTATGGTGCTACACACACTTCTTGGCTCAAAGATGGATATATCCCAGAACCATTATCAGTTCAATCAGTGAGTTGGAAAACCATTCATCTTTGGTGCTAAAAGCAAGAAAATGCATTATAAAAGCTAATATGATTTATTTTGCTCTGACAAAGCAGTAGCTACTCTGATTGTGAAAAACTTTTATCGGTGTGAACAACTTTATTAGAAAAACAGCTATCAAGATAAAATGATTCAAGGAAGAACCTTAGCACTACTCAACCGGTTAGCTTTATGTGTCATTCAATTAGTGAGTTCTTTGTTATATATATAAGAAACTGAATCGTCGTGAATGAAGGCTCCAACGAGAAAAATTTTAATATTTTATTTGATTTCACTGTATGGATGCAAATCAAGATAATTCGCTTGAACTAATCCTTGATATTCTCTGAGTCATCCAAATTATTACAAGCTGTTGGTTTGTTTTTATTGCGTCACACTGTGATTTAATTATACTCTGGTCTTTGTCTGTAAACAATTTTCTTTAAAAGTTATTTTGCTTCTTTAGCAATTTTTAAACTTTTATTATAAACTAATGGTCGAATGTTTAACCTGTAGTGTCACTTGTTTGATCCAACGGTTGTGTTAAGGAAGCACATGCAAACATGTGCAGATCTCATTCCCAACACATATTCATTAGTAATAACAGCATCTTATTTATAATAAACTGCACCTTCATTCGTCAACAGAATTTTTTAATTAATAAGACCTGTCTCTTCAGTTAAACCTTTGAATTCATTTGTCTATATGATTAGTTATTTTTAAAAATTGGTTAAAGTCGCAAAAATTATGAATTTTCAAAATCTTTTCTGTTATTATTTTGAAGAAAGTCTTCCTTATCTAAATCAAGTTGTAATAATTTAACGCCACACAATTTTTGAATAATAACAAATATATTGTTGAATAAACTGAAAACAAAATTATTCTGAAATATTGAAACCTGCCATGTCTAAAATATAAATTGCTGGTAAAGGTTAACTATTGTAGAATTTATATATATTATATCAATAGAATAGCATCGTCAAGTACCAATAAAACATATTTGTATGAAAAAGCAGGCGCAGAAATGTCTTAGATTGACATTAATCCCAAAAAATCAAAGAACTTGCCATGGTTTCCAATGCTCTGGCTCCCTAACAGCTACATTATTGCATAAAAAATGTATTTTAATTGTATAAGACAAAGTCATTGAACGAGATTGCTTCTCAGTGCTTCTCATGATATACCTTCTGTCAAATTTTATTCAGTTATATTAAATATTGTGTGGACAAGGTTCATTTGACACCGTCCTGCGTCAAGGTCATTTGTGGCAATGAGCAACTGTATATCATTATTTATCATCAGTTGAAA
>JASCZW010019185.1:0-14190 GCA_034211315.2 Aedes japonicus
CCTAGAGGTTTGAGCTGTTTAGTGGAATACCTGTAACTAGAAATTAGAAGAAAAATTAATATCTTCCATTTAATTCCAACTACCTTTGCTTATCTTCGACAGATACGCGTATTTCGTCTACAATGTGCAGACTTCTTCAGTGTCTCGTACTAATAACTCGACACATTGTAGACGAAATACGCGTATCTGTCGAAGATAAGCAAAGGTAGTTTTTTTTTGTCTTGGTTATCGAGATTTTCAGCCTCGGGCTGGTTCATCTCCCGTCGTAGTCAGTCAAACACCACTTTTGGGCATTGTCGAAACTTCTCCGGGGGTGAGATTCGAACTCGTGACTTAGGCGTGAGAGGTATGGATGTTAAACAATACGCCAGGGTCGCCCCCAGAAGCAAAGGTAGTTGGAATTAAATGGAAGATACTAATTTTTCTTCTAATTTGTATTTAATATTGTAATATCCAACGAGTACTTATTTCTTATTTAGTCTGTTATTTTGGCAGTTTATTCTGCCTAAATTTAATGATAACAAATTGATAATCCGATAATTTTTTTTTTTTCAATTTGGTATAAGCCTTTCATCAGGATTCGTTGTTTTATATCTATCTATCTAATCAAACTATGGCCGGGGTGACCTTTATTGTATACAGAAGTAATCTTCATTCTATTCGCTCCATGGCTATATTCCCGCGCCTCGGATGCTTGTCGGTTCGTTTTCGAGAATCATTTTCAGTGGGCTGTCGTTCGACATTCTTACGGCATGCCCAGCCTCCCATATTTGACCAATTTTTGTGGTGTGTACGCTGAGAGGTTCTCGTAGAACCTATTTCAATTTGGGATTCATTCGCTTCCTACACGTTCCGTCTTCTATCTGTACTTCACTTTAGATCGTAACGCAACACCTTCCTTTCAGAGACACCAAGTACTGCAAACGCAATGTTCATGTTTCGTGGCCGCAGAGGACTACCGGTCTATATAATGTCTTGTAAATGGTCAACCTTGTAGCTCGGCGAACTTCGGAGCCAAAGTCGGCACGACTGACCGCCATGATGCAGCTTTGTATCTCTCTGCTGGTGTCGTTATCGGCAGTCATGAATGAGCCCAGACACACGAATTCGTCTACGGCCTCGATTTTATCACCGTCAATATGAACTCGTGGTGAGAGTCTACCATTGTCTTTTCGGGAGACTCTTCCTTTCATGTATTTTGTTTTCAACGCATTAATCTTAAGCCGAATCCTGCTTGCTTCAGCCTTAAGTCTAATTTCGCCATCGTCTCAACGGTACGTGTTACGATATCAACGTCGTTGGTGAAATTTCACTATCACATAGGTCTAAACAAAAAAATCGAGACGATTCTAATTCAGGGAGCTATGAGGCCACAAAGTTTTGTCCAGAATGTCGATTAAATGGTCCCGATACCAGGCTTGGACAACACCGTCCAGCTGGAATACGCAGGGCTCATCTCCGTCGAGGCTAAAGGCAACAACCTTCTTCAAAACTTCGGTTATGTAGTACGCCTCGTTGATTTTGACTGGTGTTTTTGTCAACTGACAGAATGTCAACACCACGCACATCCGTTAGTTTATACATGCAGCTATAGCTGAAACCAATGTCAATACAGAAATTATACATAGCGCATTCTTACACAATGATAAAAATTTGTATTCGAACTTATAGAACACCGTGCATGTACACGGTGTTCAATAAGTTCGAATACTTTACACCACGGAACAGTGTCCATCAAACAGATGACCCCTAATTCACTGTATTCGGCGAACTCTTGTTCTACCGTACCAATAAACGAATGATTAGGAGAGTCTAACAAAATCCCAAACTGAGCTGTAGAGTAACAGGGCGCACTTAGTGTACTAACCAGGGCAATTCCGTAACAGATTTTATGTTCCTCCGAGGGTAAAGTTTGAGGCTAAATTATGGCGAGGCTGTAAATTGCCTAAACACCATCCTTACTGTCGGTTTAAATCGGATCACTATTCACAATCAGAACAGAATTTATTTCTACCACGTTGTGAGTGTCCCCAACAACATCCATACTGTGGGTGTAAATCAATCCAAGGCTTTCAAGCGTTTTCGAAAAACAAACTTCTTTCACAAATGAAAGCTACCATCACACTTTGTGAGTAGCCTTAACAGCATCCTTACTGCTTGTTTAAATCGGTTCCTATAAAAAAAACTTTACAAGTGGTGGGGTTAGAGGGAAATTAAATGGGTGAATAAAAACCTGAGCAAATTCCTGCCGTTCGATTCAGAGAAGGGTATGGGCGCGTTCTGGCGACGTGGTCGAGACAGATTTCATGTGTGAACAGGCTGCTGCAACAACCTTCAAAAGTTCCTGAAAAAACTGAACAGCTTGAAATGACCCCTTGAAGATGCGATGGGGGATCGTTGCTTTGACATTTCCAAATATGGCACGTAGTAAAATGTATCTTGTCGTCTATAACTGATGGATGTGATTAAACGCGTGGAAACTCATCGGGAATGTTCTTTCATATGCATCCGTCGAACCACTCTGAAGGACCGTTGTGAGAATACCACAATGAATATCACACATGCGCATTACATGTTACCAATTACTGATACCGTCTCACCTATCTCCTGTTCTCTTCCCTATCCCATAACTGCGAGCAATGCCATATGGCACATACAGGGTGACTCTTGATCTGAATCACTGGAATAAGCTCTTCAAAAGCAGAAACAATGTGACAACCACCAGTAGATCTTGGAGGAGGCTGAATTGACACTTGAGAGCATGTAAAGTAATCTTCATAAACGCGGAGCAAAATAACAAAATTTCCTAACACAAGGCAGGCTATCCAACGACGTCGCCAAAATGTACAAAACATTAATTACAAAATGTATAACGGAAAAACAGAGGGACCATCAGGGCACCCAAGTGATACGATTTCAATGGGAAGCATGGGACTGCCTCCTCCAAAACGGGCTCTTCAACCCGATTGATTGGCGTGATTTTGTCAATCGAGGGCTTGAATCTAGTGCTGTCAGTGTTTACTTGCTTTTGGAAGGATATTCTCTTCATGGAAGTGCCTCTGATAACGAACTTGCCTTAACGTTTTAAGCCCTTTATACGGCAGCTTTATGATCACAAACAACAATAGAATCCCGATCAAATCATTTTTCAGATTATTCCAGTGCCACGGGCAACTGAACTGCTTTGCTACAATAGATGGTAGTAGTACAACATTTAAAAGGGTGAGGATAGAAAAAGCCCCAAAACCATCATTATTGTCGGTATAAATCGGATCAAAGCGGTCCAGAAAGCAAACTAATATAACATTTCGTGAGTTGCCTAAACAGCATCCTTACTGTTGGTATAAATCGGGCAAAATCGGCTCTGAAGCATAGATACCAAATCATCCCTATCTCCAACGATTGCATGGACGTGGCCAGGTGAGCGATCGAGGAATGTCTTCATGGAGATTATTGTGCGAAGAATCGTATCAGTAACTGGTTCGGTTTCATGATGACATGCAATGTGTTCAAAGAATTATTCCTTATCGTAGCTCCATCCACGAAGTGTGCAAACGTTAATGCTAATGCTAATGAAAGCAGTATACTACTGTTTAGTTTAAATCTAGTCGGGATAGAAGTAGGCTAAGTGACAAAGGGCAAAAAAATGCGGGGGGCTTTCACCAAAGCCCAAAATTTCTCAATGGGCCTTATTTGCGGACAATTTGGAGGATTCATCGCCTTTTCCACAAAATGGACATTGTTCTCTTCATACCAGTCCAAGGTGGCACGCGCATAGTGGCTGGATGCCAAATCAGACCAAAACAGTGTCGAACCTTTGTGTTTTCGGATTAGTGGTAGGCATTCCTTCCGGTACATTTCGGCGTTCATTTTTGTGGTAGTGAAAAAAGGTGTCCATTTCATACCCCACTGGCAAATTGCTTGCCAAACCAATACTTTTTTTTTTTCGCAAAAAAATCGATTTTTCCGAATTTGGGACATCGGTTCCACGCTTCACGGTGTAAAACTGTGCCCTGTAGTCCAATTTGACGTACGTCTCGTCATACATGAAAATGAACATGTCATTTTTGCTCAAAACGTCGTCGTACCGCTTTCGAGCCCGAGTTTTCACGGAATCCGCCTGAATTTGGCTGCGTTTCGAACATTTTTGTTTCCGGCACGTCTTCAGGAAATGTCGCTCCTTGGACCATTCCAATCGTCGTTCCACACTTTTTTTGCGCAATCTCTGATGTACACCTCCTTTTTTCCTAAGACTTCTTCTTTTGCTATTTTTTTAGCGACAATCCCTTTTCAGTGCAGTACTTGGTCACAATCGATTTTCACTTTTCTTCCGTAAGACCTCTGTTCCGCTTCAAGTTCGCTTGAAGTAAAATTTTAACTTTTAATGAAGGTTTTCGTTTGTTTACAAGGCAAGCAACACATTGACACTGAACAGCTGTCAAAATAATTCATAGTCTTTTTCATACAGACCCTCAAAGGTGTACTCGTAATTAACGATGTAGCCCTTAAGCAGAACGGGTAACCACTGAGCTACCCAGCTGCGTCAGAATATGGTGAGACCATTCCTAATACAGAAAAACACATTTCAATTGTTTTTACATCTTTCTTGGCAATTTTTAAGTTTTCCTTTCTGTTAAACTCTATTTGAATCGGAAATAAAAATTTACACCTTGGGATCGGATGGAAACATAAAAGCGAAATTCAGTTTTTCGTCTTGTATTCGGACGGCTTGAAATCCATAAGTTTTACATTTGTTCGGTTTCAAGCAGCAAGCAATCGAAGTTTGGGATTGACCAATGAAAGAAGTCTGGCAAATACTGTTCATGATGTCCATGACATGTGCTGTTTATTTTTTCATTAATTCGCTATTTTCGACACATCATAAAATGAATCCGCGATTTTTACGACCGAATTTATAAATTCCAGACAACGACGCGAAATACACGCTTGTTGTTACAGCCCTGCAATTTTGATGCAAATTTCGATTTTGATTGCAAAAAAAACATCTACACTTTCCATCAAAACATAAAAAATGTAAGACTGAATACATTATCCTAACCAAACAATTTACCCAATGGAAACAGAATCTGACTCCTGATGTATTCAATCCCAGATCGTTTCACACTCCCGAAAGGGGTTTCAGGCAATCGTTGACAAAACACGCTCGCTCCTCTTAAGGCACTGAAACTCAGCTATTCAAATCAGCCTGCGGCCAGCAACTTCTGAATCCCATCAAACGGTCGTCCTCAATCACTGAAAACTAGAATTTGACACCGAGACCAAAAAACCGAAATCGATAAATCTCTTCCGAATTGAGCGCAACCGGTGACACTCCGTGGGGGCCAGTTCCACATTCCACCTGACGGCAGTTCGATCGTCTAGCTTACGTCAGCCGTTCTAAGGGGGTCGCTGAGTGCCCAGCATCCCACCGCTGTCGCAAGTCGCAAGTCGCCTTCTAGTTAGACTAGAACTATGGATTAGAAGAAAGCCGGGCAAATTTTTATGACTAATTAAAAATGTGTTTGCCGCAGCCGCTGCCGCCGCCACAACCGACCGAGTGAAGCCGATTAAGGATAGTTGTTCTAGCTCTGAAAACACGCGATGAGATGTGAAGTTCGCTCAAGGGGAAGATTGTGGGAAGCGTTTTAACCATTTCTTTGATTCTGGATTTTTTTGCACATTAGCACAGAGGCTACAAAAAATCAATCAAACATCTAGCATGTGATTTAATTATAACGGGTTCGCGTTCAGACGCTGGTGTGTAGGAGTCGCGAGTATAATTGATGCAGTTTTTATTGTTTTGCTTTTTTTTTTATTATTTTATGGGTCTGCATTGCTCGCCCGAAGGTACCACAACGTATTGAAGAATGAAGTTCTGCGATTAAATTTGCATCGCGAGAAACTCCCGGGAGTGGTGACAAGGCGATTGAATACTTGCAATTGACTGGTTCGGTAAATTTGACAAGTGTGTTGACACACTCATTTGATCTGATTAAAGAGAACCGCGATAAACAGTCGTCGTGGGTTTTTTCGCATTCAAAATGAACTCCCGGAAGGCAAAATTCCACCCGCATTTACATTCACAATCGAATTAACGCACCACTTTGGCTTTTCCGCACATAGCCGGCCAATAAAGTTCTCGACTTAATGAAAGCCAGACATTCTAAAGACCGCAGCAATTGCCATGCATCACTTACACAGCTCCAGCGAAAAGGTGCTATATCATTCCGAAGTTCGCATTTGCTTTTTCGCTTCAAACACGAACCATAAAGATACCGAATGGCTTCCCATATCTGGCCGTCTTAGTCGATGGCTAATCGGCCCTCCACTCTCGCTTCCCGTTTCGTTCGTTCGTTCGTCCGTTCGTCGATCCGCACAGTAGGTCCAAATTAAATCACATTATAATCGCATTTTGAATATATTCGTCATAACTCCGACTTCGGGCTGAGTCATTTGGAACCGCGCGCTGAAAAAGACAGGTGTCAAGTCTCGTTAGCTGGCCCATGTTTGGAAGGTGCGCCAAACTACAAGTTCACGGTCGCACCTGGCCAAGTGCGAAGCTCGCATGCTTTCATTGAACTGTCCCAGAGCTGCGAGCTGGCACTTCCGATTTCGCACTCATCTTCGCCCACTGACTGTGCACTTTACATAGGCCATCATCGCCACCGTCGTCGTCGTCGAAGAAGAAGAGCAGCCCAAACAAGCAGTCAAGCAGACTCTCAATGAACGGCAATTACAAACAATCGACTATTCGGGTAATTGACTCTCGCTGCTGCTGGAGAGGCAAATAGATGACGACGCGCTTCCAAATGCCCACGCATCGCCCTGGAGAAGACCAGACAGCTTGTCGAGTACGAGACGTTCGTCAAATTGACACAACGGTCCGGGGCAGCAGCGGTAGCAGCGTTCGATGACCCGCGCGGCGATGATGGTTGCTTAAGACCAACAGAAGTTCAAGGTCGGGTTGGATGAGCACGTATGGCATTTGCATCGGGACACTTTCGCTTTCTTAGTTGTTTGGGAATATGACGGAATGAGATAATAAATTAGTATTGGTCAGATGTTGTAATTGAATAAGTATTAGTCATGGAAGATACGCTATGAGGAGGTCTAAAATTCATCAAAAATAGCCACATGAGAACTAATGGCAACTACTTCAGCAATTTTATCAGAAGTTTGAAAGTTTGAATTAAGCTTTCTGGAGAATATACGAACGCTGTATTCTGTAATACTTCTGAATGTTCCAGTTAACTTCACATCAGACATCCAGAGTCAAGTTGCAAAATATTTACATGTACCACTTATTATAAGTTTATCTGGTAGACAACCCAAGTAGCATTGCCAAAACCATCCAGATATATTAGGTTGTATTAAAGTTTTATGAAAGTCCCAGAAATGAATTTGGTTTTATTATAGCACCAACAGGTGCCAATAGGTTTCATATTTTAGTCATAGTCATATTTTAGGTTCATGAAAACCTACACAGCTTGTTTACAACAATCTTGAAACCTTGTTTTCTCAAATTCCGTTTACTCCTATCAAAGGTTTTATTTCGACTTTATGAACTCGTGAAATGCTGTGCCGAAATGCCGTTTTGGGACTCATTCATATTATCTTATTATGGTCAGTTTAAAAAGCACATTAAAACCATTTTGCCAATAGTAAATGCATTAAATGGCGAATTGTCATTGAGAGAAGTCACCAAGTGACCAAATAGTTTTATAGTAGTCATTGCGAAGATAAATTGGCTTTTGGCAAAACTGTGATTTTTTCCAATCTCCATATTGAAATATAAGAAATAATTGAAAAGTTTAAAAGTAAATGCACTCGATTTCAAATGTAATTCAAATGAACTGTAGATCGGAGATCAAATTTGGCATTCTTTTAGATAACCTTATTGAATTCCATCTATTTGCAGGAAATTCATGATTGATTTATCGAATATATTTGTTTTAATTTTGTTTCTGTTGTCGCGATTTTACATAATTTCCGAGACGCATTATTTTACGGCTCTTATCGTGCCAATATTCACCATAAAATTGAATGCACAAATAATTTGTGGCACAAAATGCTTTAAAAACAGAATTTGTTTCGGATATTTTGCTATCAAACAAAATTTCCCGCAAAACTAGATTTTTTTCTTAGATATTGTTTGCTGCAAAATGAATCACAATAGGAGGTATTTGAACAAAGCTGAAAAACAAAAACTAACCATGATATCACAGTGAAGTTTGACAGCTGTGGCCATTTGGCCTTATGCTGGTTTTGATGGCAGCCAATAGGTTTTATGAAGGTTCTCAAGTGGTTTTCAAACATTTTCAAAATCATTAGGGTCTTATAAAGGTTTTATTAACTTGTTTTCACAACCCCTTTGTACAAATGTCGGCTTAAAGGAGCATGGAGGAGGTGTTGGTAGACAAAACAGTTTTGAATGTAGTTTCATCAACAAAGCCGGGGGAAGTGCAATACGGCTGGAATAAAACTAAAATTGTTACTTGGATATATTCTCGTAAACACACCAAATTGATCACCGGTTTGAAAATGAATTAGTAAGCAGAATGGGTAACCAAACAGATATTCTGCCACGTCAAAACATGGTGAGACCATTCCTTATACAAAAAAAAAATTAATTGCTTGCTCCTCTTGCTTGGAAATGTTCGAGTTTTCATCTCTGTTAGACTCTAATTGAATCGGTCAGAATAAAAACTTATAGAAATATAAACCTTTACTGCGGTTGGGTCTGTTAATCTTGGGATCGGGTGCAAACATAAAGAGAGATTCAATTTTTCGTAAGAAAAGTAAAATTGTCTTGTATTTCTGACTGATTCAAAGTTATGAGTTTTCGATTTTCTTCAAAAATTTTCATGCTAATTGTTTTTTTTTTTTCCATTAAATTGCGATTCTACATTTTATATACAGGTAAACCTCGATAGTACGTACATGAACTTTCTAACTTCAAATCGCAATTGAATAAAAACTATTGCTTGTATCTGAAATCTAACACAATTATAAGAAAGCCCAACCTTCTACTCTTTCTTTTAGTTGTATTAGATTTCAGATCAATCTGTGGTCTTTATGCAATTGCGATTTGAAGTAACCAAGTCCCTTGCGCTGAACTGGCCGGCTTATCTTGGATTCTTGGTAAAGACCCGAAGCTAAGCATCAGTTCCATTGTGGAAGTATCACATCAAGTAGTTTTCACACCTGTCAGAGGATCGTGTGCCTGGAGGTCACATTGAGAATTTAACTATTCACATTAGGTTCGTAGTTGCAGCGCGCCTTGGGAACATTCTTGCCTTAGATCCATCCTTATAACATGGAAGGACATTACCACCACGGGTTTATTCATTACCACTACCATACCATTCATTACCATTGCTATACCATTCATCTCTATCATCATCATTACTATTGTATCCGTGCGGATTGTTTTCGTGCTACAATGGGTGATAGTACATATCATACATTTGCGATTTGTATTGAGAAAGTTTATGTAAGTACTATCGACGTATACCTGTATAATGAAATCATATAAATATAATATAAATAAATATAAAAGTTCATATCAGACCTTCCATCTAAGGCAAATTCCGATTTTTTTAATGCGTCGATTAGTTTATCTGATACTAGCTGAACCTGCAGCGAGCGCTGATACGCTTGCAACTAAATGAAAGAAGATTCAATGAAACTGGCACGTTTAAGCTTTTTTTTTGGAATTAATTTCTCTTGACTAAGAAGGGGTTCAAGCTTCTATCTGAACATGCTTTTTACCCGAGAAATATAGATTTTATGTTTGAGTTGCCTGGATAATTCTCATGTTTGGTAAAAGTTTATGTTTAATTTGTATGAGAACCCCCTTTCCCTTCCTCTCCTCTTCCCTAAGAGAGGTGGAAGAGTCTTGAACTTCCAGAAAGAAACATTTCTTGCTTTCAAAAACCTCCACACGCCAAATATATGTTCCATTTGCTTGATTTGTTCTGGCGTTATGCAAAAAAATGGCGTTTTATTTGTATGGAAGCCCTCCCTTCCAGAGGGCGGAGGAGTCTCAACCCACCATGGAAACATATCTTGCCTTCAAAAACCTCCAGACGCCAAACTTGGTTCTCTTTGCTTGATTAGTTCTCGAGTTAAGCAGAACTTTGTGTTGCATTTGTATGGGAAACCCCCCCCTCCCTTCCAGAGGGCGGAAGAGTATCAAAACACCATAGAAATATTTTTCTTCTTCAAAAACCTTCACATGCTGAATTTGGTTCCATTTGCTTGATTAGTTCTCGAGTTATGCAGAAATGTGTGTTTCATTTGTGTGGCGGCCCCCCTCTTTCAGAGGACGGAGGAGTCTTTAATCAGCATAGAAACATTTTTACCCTCAAAAACCTCTACTTGCCAAATTGGTTCCATTTACTTGATTAGTTCTTGAGTTATGCATAAATTTGTGCTTCATTTGTATGGGAGCCCCTTTATAGATTCAGGACAGGACTCTTACTATCATAAGAACCTTTCCCGGCCCCAAAAATCCCTCCATACAAAATTTTACGCCGATTGGTTCAGCCGTTTTTGAGTCTATAAGGTTCAGACAGACAGACAGACATACAGAAATTCATTTTTATAAATATAAAGATTCTCAGTTTTCGTAAAAACACCCATTTGATCACCGGTTTGAAGAACAGTTGTCATCAAGAAAAACATATTTTGGACGTAGATATAATTAATATT
The DNA here is from genome assembly GCA_034211315.2 of Aedes japonicus. Lineage (NCBI taxonomy): Eukaryota > Metazoa > Arthropoda > Insecta > Diptera > Culicidae > Aedes > Aedes japonicus. Next base: position 10,714 of record JASCZW010019185.1, read on the forward strand.
CTAATCAAAACAGTGGCGTCTTGTGGCTTCTTAAAGTGACTTTACACTATTTTTGTTTTCTTTCTCAAGACGTCGACTTAATATTGGAAATCGAAGTTCCCTGATATTTTTCGATTTTTTCAGTTGTGTAGCGATTCGAAATTCAAAAGAATCTACTGAAGGTTCTTGATTCCCAAGGAATTCCAGGATTGCATGAAAGACATAGAGGAAATTGTTGGGACAATCCTGAGAAAGTCTATAAGAAAATGAAAATACTAGAAAATAAGATGGTAGTTTATCAAAAAACCAGCGATAGCTGAGAAGATGTGATAAAATTATACAACAAAGGTCTGAGGAATATAATTGACAAATCTCGATCTACTTTACATTTAGGACTAGTTCAAAAGAAGATTTTAAAGACGTTTTCAACGAAAAACTAGACGATGAGCAATGACAGGTAGAAAAAAATACATTATGATCTAAAAAATAATCCATCAAGACTATCTGGAGGTATCGAGCCAACCCACGTGACTGAAAAACTATGTAGAGGAATTTCATTAAAAAAAAAGATTAACAGAGATCATGGATATCAGCAGGATATACAGTACTAGTCAAAAGCATCGACTCAGTTTGAAAAGTATTACAACACACACACACACACACACACACACACACACACACACACACACACACACACACACACACACACGCACACACACACACACTTCAATATTGCATCACCCTCAAAAGTATTGACTAACAGTATAATGTATGATACTATATTCTGAAACCTAGATTACCTGAAAATTTGACTTCAGCAAGTTGTTCAGAAGGTCAACGGCATCCGGAAGATGAAAAGTATAGTTGAGAAAAGGGTCACTGCGTGGCGCTGCTGGCCATCCAAGAGATTGCATTTTGTAACGAGTTTATATCGTGACAACTGTGAAAGTTCGAACGCTCAACATAGTTGTTCAGGTGCTCAAGGACTTTTATAAGGTAGAGAATATGGTTTATAAATTATTTCGCTACGAGGCGCCAGAAAGCATGTAAAAGAGTTATTTTAACGTAGGACTACGTTTTTCTTTTGTATATCGGGTGTTGTTTTTGAAAAATGAGAGCGTAACGCTGAAGTGAAACGTTTTTGAACGCTAATGACTCTCGTTCAACTGAACACAAGGACTTCATTTATGCACCATTTGATCAGAAAAACAGAAAAAAAACATTAAATAACAAATAACTGCTATTAGTAAAAGTAGTTCAACATTTTACTTAAAAATTAACTTCTTTTGCTCCCATACAAATCTGCACAGGAACCAGAAAATCTGAATTTTCCCTATCCGGGTCCTCAAAACCGGGTATCAGCTGAAAAATTATTTTGCTTTGTTTCCGGTGTCTGATTTTATAAATGAGACCCGTCCCGTCTTTAGAATTTTGCTTCGTACTGTATTGTCGTGCCTCTCTTTATTCGGGGCTATGCTACCAACGCTAGTTTATAGCACGCGAGATGAACCGAAATGAGTTCAGTTTTCGACACGAACCAGGGACGGGCCCAACAAAAATTATAGAACTACTTTAACCAACCATATGATTAATGATACGTATAAATTAGATGACACCATCATTACTGTAAGCCAACGCGGTCCTACGTAAACCTTGTAGTTACATCCCTGATATAACCCACCATTGATTTTTTAACGAGAGTTTATATCGTGATCCCGACCACCTAGAAAGTTTGAACCTTTAACAAAATTGTTCAAGGGGTTCTATAAAGTGGAGTTTCCCAATCACAATCTTTCTACTAATACGCTCAAAAAAGTTTTTTAAATCGTGTTTTTAAAACAGTGAAAGTGATTTCACGACTGATGTTAAATCCTTGAGAACTGAATAACTCACCATTTGAATGATTTAAGATTGATTCACTTAATATTCATGTAACTCTGTACATTGAATGGCTGATTCACTTCATTTTAAAATGCCTTCAAGCATATTTGAGTAATAACAAACTTCTCAGGTTTAACTCACTTCATATTCAAGTGTCAGGATTCCAGTGGTTTCAATATTTTTAGAACTGACTCGCTTCATATTCAAGTGGTTCCTATATTTATTTATATTAGCATAATAACTTAGTATCCAAATGAATTTAAATTAACTCACTCCATAAAGCTCGATTCAAAGTTAATCTGGACGCACGGTTTAATACACAACCGCCTCGCTGGTGGTTGGAACAAAACACGTTTGACAGGCATTTGTTAATGTTTCACTGACGAAGACATTGGTAAAAAGTTTTTCTCAATTGAACTTGTGAAAAGAAAGTTAATGGTGCACAATCATCTAGAGAATCCTTCGTGGTCAGCCTCAAAAATAGCAAAAGTGCTAAAATTCCCAAAGTCAACTGTCTTGTAATCAAACGTTCCAAGGATACGCTGAATATGGATAGTGCACAACGCATCTATCATAAAAGTGTCACTAAGGACAAAGAGTTGAGGAGAAAGGGGTTGTGAAAGGTGTCCCAGGTGTCTCCATACGTGATTTGGCAGAGAAATGCGATTCCAACTTTTCCACCGTGCGTAACATCTTTTCAAAAGAAGGATGCACGTCTTTTTGTGCCAGTAAACATCTGAATCGCTCCCTGAAACAAAATTGTAGTGGTCAAAAAGCGAGCACTATACGAGCTACACTAAGCGAGGATTACTATACGAACGAGTTTTGACGAAATTTGATGGCTGTATTTTAATGGATGACGAAACATACGTCAAAATTGATTATAAACAAATCCCCGGACGAAAATTTAACCTGGCCACTGGTCATCCCCACGACCCTTCCAGGTATAAATTTGTTTTAGCTGATAAGTTTGCTCGGAAACTAATGATTTGACAAGTAATCTGCAGTTGGGGCCTTAAAACCAAGGTTTTCATCGCATCTCTCACAATGACGTCAAACGTTCACATTAAAGATTGTCTGAAAAAGACATTTTACGCTTCATTTGACATCACAAGACCAACTTTATGTTTAGCCGAATTGTAGCCAGCTGCCACTACTCTAAGGAGGTACTGAATGGTATGCTGCAAACAATGTTAATTTCGTCGCCAAAGAGATTAATCCTCCGAATAGCCCTGAGTTCAGGACTGATCTAAAAATATTGGGCAATTGTCAAGCGAAAACTTTGAGGATGTAGTAAACAAGTGACACAAATGCACAAAAATGCGTTTAAAGTGGAATAAGTTCGCCGGTACAGTGTCACCAGCGACTGTGCAGATCATGATGGCATCGATCCATCGATGGCGTCCAAATTTACTCTGAATCGGGCTTTATTTACAAAATTGACTCCAAACGTTACAAGGCTAATGATATTGAAGTAATTTCAAGCTTTTCTAGGTTGATTACCTTCATATTCAAGTGATTTAAATGCAGGTTGAACTCCCTTTGTTTGCAAGTCATTTAAGACTAATTCACCTACATTTCAGTAATTTAAAAATGTTGATGTTCGATTCACGACGT
>JASCZW010019186.1:0-14173 GCA_034211315.2 Aedes japonicus
AAGTATGTTGAATTGTTCTGTTCAAGTTGATGAAATAAAAATAAAGTCATTGTTTTGTTTCTCATTTCCAAAGAAAATCAAAATTGTCGTCAATTTGTCTTATGTATTATTTATTAATATCTGAAATACCGAATCAGAATCAATTTTTTTTATCAAGGCTTTCTCAGGTGTTTAGATATTCAAAACATCTCTCCGTACGTAATTCTCATCTAACTTATGCTCACAGTATCACAAATCCGGCATCGCCTCCCCTGTCTATAAATTGGAAAACACCGTAATCCACTTGTTTGTCTTAAGTTTTCACATTTCTTTCAAAAAATAATCAGTTTAATTTATCTTGTACAGCACTTTCAATATAATTTTAGGTTCATATCAATTTTCAAGCAAATTATCGATCTCAATACTCCCCACTTTTGATTTTTTTTTTGTTAGGTCTGCGGTGACATTTCATGACAGCTGAATTAGGTCTGCATTGACAACCATAATTTTCGCATATGTTTCTGCCTCCCAGGGTATAAGCATTGAGTGTTTATTGTTTTCATTCATTAATAATAAATGAAAGTAATTGAACCTTGGCCTTAGCTGTGCAATAATTGGCAATTTACCCTACTAAAGTATGAAATAAAGCATTATACACTTAAATTTATAACCTGTTTTTGTCATTCAACAGTACTTCAACTTGTTTAATACACGCTGTTTTGCTTGGGTAGTAATGCCAATGTTTGTGAGTCTATTGGACATTGATTGGCAAACTTTAAAACGCATTTGCACAACTCTTCCATACATCTGTTTGCATCCGTAAGATTTAGATTAAGATTTATAAGTCTGATTAAAAAGAACAAAACAAATCCTGTTATCTGTGCAATACGAGATCAAGTACCTTTGTAAACATTGTTTACGGTAAGAATTTTCTGATATTGTTCAATTTGATAACAAGTCGATTGCTTTATGGCTTTGAAAACAACCTTACGGATACTAAAAACAATGCATGCTGTTCTGTACCTCCAACAATCATTGGAAAATTCCCAACTCGGTCTGATCACGTTTTTTGATCGCGAGTTACTATAATCCTATGTTTGTTGCAAAGGTTGCAAAGGTAGTCCAATGACTAATATGCTGAGGCACGTGCTACCGATAAACAATCCTAACCCAAACTAGACGACAAGTTCCGAGATGACGCCATGACTTGCAGCATGTATTCATTTGAATTATATCTAGGTCTTTTGAGCAATTAGCGGAAACCACCCACAATGTACTTGATTGTTTGTGTCACTTGTTTTTCCTCGTAATGAATAGAAAAAAAACAACAACAGAAGATTTCACATCCACTCGTTCGATCATCATCATCATCATCAGCTGGGCTGGGTGCAGTGATGCCTAGCTTGTGTTCGTTTGACCAAATGATGAAAACAACCTTCCATATACAAATAAGTACATGTGATCATCTACGGACATGTGTGACTGAAGGCTGAGATCACGCTGCTAGCGCTGACCCACTGCTGAATATCTGGATCGCAGCTTCACAGCAGCCAGCGGATTCGATTTTCATGTGTCCAGTTCCATTGATACTCGTAACTACAACGAGCAAACGTGTGACCATATTCGGGGGAACGTGTGTTCGTTGTCAGGTAAATTGTTCTAAGTAGCAGCGCAACTCAGCTTTCACAGACAAGCAAACGCGTCACTGATTAGCAATCAAGGCAAGGCTAATCAAATTCACTTTTGTTGACTTGTGAATTGCATACTATTATCATCCTTTCGCAGGGGGTAATTTCACGAACAACCTCCGTTCCGGTATCTACGACCGTTACGGTCAAAGAGCCTGCCGCCAACCCCTTTGGAGGTCGTCTGTGTTTTTTGCGTATCAGTTTCGCGCAACGATCGTTTGAGGTTCGCTGTGTTTGTGAATGTAGGTGTTTGTAAAGTTGCCCGGGAAACAACAACAACAACAGCAATTGCGTTTCATTCAACAAACAACAACCGCGACCGCGCACAAAATGCTTTTCGTTCCACATTTTGTAAATAAATTGCGAACTGCCATCACGTCACCGGATGACACAATCGTGGGCTTGCGAAGCCGTTTATTCAAATCATAAAAATATATAAAAATGATTATTTTAAATAAGGTACATGAGTCAGCCATCGAAGGGTCACTCAGGGATTATTCATTCTCGGAGAGGTCACTCAACTTGGCTTCAGTATGGCGCTTATCTGCCCCAACTATCTGCCGAGGAGGTTAAAACCTTTCGTAAATTTCTCGTGACACAAAGGCTACCCATGTAAGCCTCTGGTGGATTGATTAGGCGAGTTTCCAATGTTGAGAAATTCGCCTAAAAAGCCATTGTTTACGTTTGTCGGTTAGGCCCCAATGAAAAATCACTGTCGATCTACACGCTAAGACAAGAAAACGGAAAATTCGGTAAAAAATACCGAAAATCGCACAAAAGTGCACATACTGAAATTATCGGTAAACATGGATTACAGATATTTCGGTATTGCTGGAAAACCGGGAAAAACATTAATAATTACTTATTTTTGTACGGTATTTTTTACCGAAACTGCTAGCAGCTCAATGAGAGAATTTTTAACCAAATTTAGGTAAAATATAACGATAAAATCTGTCAATCCACTTTACTGAAGAACTAAGTAAAAGCAAACGTTTTGTTTCGAAAATTATACCGATACTTTAGGTTTTGCTACCAAACCTAATTTTCGGTAAAATGAAAACCGTATTTTCGGTAATCTTATCTTAGCGTGTATCGGGTCAGTAATGCACTTCTGTCTTGTGTGTTATCATGTTTGACCTGGAACCACAGTAGGCGATTATGCAGATGGGATGCATTTACGTCAAACATGAGTGACGAGCATATGGTGATTGATAAATATGATAAGGTGATCCTATGATCCACATTTTTTTAAGGGAGGTATTCGTTGTTTTTAAGAACAATGACGAAAATATCTACGTGGCGAATGATAGAAAGTACAAAACAATAAGCTCTTGCGAAAGGGTGCTTTTTACTAAGGGATGTATTGGTACACTCAAAATAATCCACACGTCAACGTTACGTGAACACATATGTGGCTTTTTTCCATCATACTTTTCACGTAGCATCAACGTGAATCATAGGTAGCACAATATAAACTAATGAACTCGTATTCCACCGGGATTTCGCATAATAGCTACGTGCCTTTTCCCGTATCTCATACAAAGTGTGTTAGTAGAACCTAGAAGATGTTCCAGTGAATTTTGTCAAACAAATATATGGGATTTATGTTATTTTGCGTTGATTTTAACCTTTTTCCTTTTTTGTATAATCTGTATATTGTTTAGCCAATTATTTCAATAATTGCTTTGTTTTCCGATCCCTTAACAGTGTACATAATTGGAAAATGATGCAAATATGGAAATAAATAAATAAATAAACAAAAACCAATACTGCATATTACATTTTATTACAATCTTCAAAACTACAATTCACATTGAAATTGTTTTTAAGTCGGAAAAACATTTTACGTTGAATACCGATATTATGCACTGATACTGGGAAATTATCACAACTTTTTTTTTTTTTTTTTTTGTTGGGGCGTAGAATCACTGCGTCCACTGAGTTGAACTTTTGTGATATACCCCTGTTTACTATACTAATTCGCATCTTAAAGCTAGATCACCATTTGTCAAGTGACCAGCCTAAGACGCGTCTCCCAGTCAGGCAAACCCACCACCTTCCCAGGATTTGCAGTCCAAATTTCTTTAGGTTGCATATAGCCACTGTACAGAAATTTAAGTCTGCTCTTGTACACAGCATCACAACTGCAAAGCAGATGTTCCGAGGTTTCACGTTCCATGTTACAGAAACGACAGATATCATTCTGAACCTGGCCAATGTTTTTCAAATGATATCTACTAGGGCAATGTCCGGTTACTAGGCCAGTATAGGTACAAAGAACTCTCTTATTGAGCTCCAGATGCTTTTTACTAATTGTAACATTTGGAATTATAAACCTTTTCGCTTGAGAACACTTTGTGGTGACCAAACCAATTGGTCATCACCCCTTGCTCTTCCCAAGATTTTAATTCCATTTTTATGGCACAGTATGATATACCGCAGAATGGTTCTGGGCCAATAAACTGTGCATTTGAACCTTGTTTAGCAAGCTCGTCTGCCCTTTCATTGCCTTCAATGCCACAGTGTCCCGGAACCCAGAATAAATTTACCGAGTTCTCTTGGCACACCTTTCGCAATGAAAGAATGCATTCCCAGACAAGTTTGGATGTACATTTATAATTACTTAGCGCTTTGAGTGCCGCTTGGCTGTCTGTAAAAATAAAATATTTGCATATCTATATTTTCTCTTCAGACAAACGTTAACACATTTTATTATAGCAAGATTTCCGCTTGGAAAACCATTGAATAATTTCCCATCGCCACTGAGATTTCTACCCCAGGGCCGAAGATTCCTGCTCCCGTTTTTGTTCCAATTTTTGAGCCATCTGTGAAGAATTTTATGGAGCCATGACGAACAGTGGGACCTCCGACTTCCCAATCTATACGTGACGTTTCACATATCTTGTAAGGGATGTCATGGTTTTCCACAGGTTTCATCCAGTCTCCATTCATGTACATCACTGGCCCATTTTGAAAGCTTTGTGAAATGCTCAGGTGACCGACTAAGTCACCAGACATGAAAGTTTTCAACCGTTTAAGTCTAAGCATACTCTTTTCCGCTTCTAGTTGCACGTATTCGTGCAAAGGCAGCAGATTTAGAATTGCATTCAACGCATTTGATGGAGTGCTGCGCATCGCTCCCGTTATAGCAATGGACACTAGCCGTTGAAGTTTTGTAAGCTTTTTCTGTGCAGTAGCCTCTTTTGTTTTTGGCCACCACACAAGAGAAGCATACGATACTTTAGGACGTATTATGGATGTATAAATCCACATTATCATTTTTGGTCTTAGACCCCATTTTCTGCCAAATGTTTTTGAGCATATCCAGAAAGCACTGGTTGCCTTACCGATCACACACTCAAGATGAGCATTCCAGTTCAGTTTGGCATCCAGTATCACTCCTAAGTATTTAACCTGTTCACTAAGATGGATCTTTAATCCTCCTAGCTGAAACGCTTTTAGACTAAACTTCCTTTTCCTAGTGAAAGGTACAATTACTACTTTTGCTGGATTAATGCTAAGGCCCTCCTTGATATCACAACTATGATAGATTTTACACTTGCGGGATGAATTCCAAAGCGCTTAGCCAGTTTTCGCATAGTTACTCCCTTTTCACGTAGCCACGTGTCCAAAACCTTAATTTTCACGTCATTTTCAATCCTTGGCATTTTGAAAACGAAGAGTTTAAACCTAGGGGTGAGACAGCTATACTTTGAGTTGCATTAATAGCCCGAGTAACTCGCGAGTAACTCAATATCGCTTCAAATTGAATCAATCTTCATCGCTTCTTATCGGTTGCCAGGGTTTCTAAAAGTTTGACTTTCTATTTGTTTGGAAAAAAATGCGGAGTTCTGCTAATGGCAGTAGAAGATGGAACAACGATGAGGCATATTCCACGACGATGAGGTTTCTAGGATCATTGATTTGTCAACTACGTAATATGGACGGCTTTACAGAAGTCCAATGCTCAGGTATAATGACGATGTTTATAGACTGGTAATTTGCATCGATTCCGCAAAGCTTGAAGCTTGGGTCAGAGTGCAGTGGACTGATCTCGTTTGTCTCAACTTCTGTCCTTGTTCCAATGCATCAGTTGACAGTCTGACAAATAGCAGGTCAAGCCAAAATTGATGGGTTTATTAAACGTAACATAATTTCTTCACAATAAAACTCACAGGAATAGTAGTAATTACGATATCAAATTGTTCGAGCATATCAGATATGTAGTTTTAGCATATATAAGTTATTTTCAAAATCAGAGCTAAATAGAGAAAAATAAGAACATTGAAAATTGCTTGTGTTGCATTGCTCACACACGACAGCTCATATACTAGCGTGTTGTTTGTTTGACAGGTGCGGTGCAAAAAAAAAACAAAGAGAAAACAAGTGACAGTGTTCGCTTGCTGGGCAGCGTGAGTTACTCGAGGTACCTCAAAAGCAACTCTGAAATTGCTCACGATAAGGAGCTGTCTTGCCCCTGGGTCTAAACCGTGCAAACAAGTAAACAAACGAAAGATGAAAGTCAAATGCCCAGCATGCTATGATGAACACATAAAAACCATCCAAAATGGACGCGTACAACGCAAATGTACATGAATAGCTTATTTCCGGTACATTCCTTAATAAAAAATTTGATTGGCTCCGACGGCTGGGATGCGATTCTGTATTAAAAAAGAAAGGGGGGGGGGCTGCCTTATGGGGGGAGAGTTGCACAGCCATCATAGGAAAAAACAGTTATTTTCCATAAATTACAATAGCCTTTCGCATGTCTTTGACAAACACGCGTATTTTCTTAACACATGTGTTTACACGCTAAGAAATAAATACCCATCCAAGCAATATCCAAAAGTAAGTAAGTTGTACCCAACGGTAGGTTAACATTATCGTACCCAACTTTGGCTTCCCAAACTTAACTTTTTGGTTGAGTACTTTTTTTCTAAGCGTGTAAACTGCTTCAGTAATAATTACCTTTCGAGTACCCGACCGTGTTCCACGGTATTTTGGGGTTATCTTTGATGTTCGTGTCGATAGAAAACAAATATAAGAGAATCCTAGAGGGTTTCAGCTGTTTAGTGGAATACCTGTAACTAGAAATTAGAAGAAAAATTAATATTTTCCATTTAATTCCAACTATTTACCTTTGCTTATCTTGTCAGATACGCGTATTTCGTCTACAATGTGCAGACTTCTTCAGTTTCTCGTACTAATAATTCGACTTATATAAGAGGTGAAAAAATGCGAAATCACACTTGTGTAAAAAATTACATGATGACATGGTTCCCCAACGCTTTTGTTTACAATGTGCGAGAAATGAGAAACAATCATGTTTTAAGAAACAACGATGTTTTCTACCAACCAAAGGTGAGGAACCGGTGATTAAACTAATGGAGGAGCAGGATACGTGCCCATTGACAGAACCGCCAAAGAAAGAAGAGATGTTACAGATTATTCAACGGCAACGCAATGGGAATTCAGCAGGTTCCGATGGTATCAGAATAGAGCACATCAAATACGCAAATGTGGAAACACAGAAAGAACTGACGGAAGTGTGGAAGATGGCATGGATTGAAAAACTGAGCTACCTGAGGTAATGAATGAAACAATTCAAGTTCTAATACCAAAAACAAGGGCAACTAAAGGTGTACAGGACTACAGAAGAATAAGCTTATGGAATGTCGGTTATAAGCCATACGTCAAATGGCTTAAAATCGACATAGGCAGTTCACCGGCGATCCGAATATCAACCAAGTGGCATTTACGGAAGGAAGATCAACAGGCGATCACATGTTTGTGACAAGAAGGATTTTAGAGGAACACGGGAATGCAGGGAGATCTCTATATGTGGCAGCACTAGATATAAGGAAAGCATTTGATAATGTTCGTTTACATCAGAATATTTTTGCTAAGCGCAATGTTCCATCTCATATTATCAGGGATGTCATATTCACAGACATGTCTGTAAATTTGCAGACTTTTCATTTTTATTGCAGATTTTTTTTAACGATGCAGACATTTAGCAGACATTTTATTAATATTGCAGACTTTTACAGACATTTGAAATATTTTTTAAATTTCAAATAAAGGTATTCCACGAATTTCGGATTTAAAACGTACGCAGTACGCAGTATAGTATTTAAACGCAGTAAAGTAGATACCGTAAGAAGCTTAGTTTATTTGTTTGAAATATCGTAGGTATCATTTCAAAAAGAAATCCTTGAAGAAACGAGAGCGGTGGGCCACTTGGAGACACAATGGGCCCGGAGATAAGTATTGTATAAGCCCTTTCCGAGGGTAACATGGAGTCCCTACTTATGGTAGTGTTCAATCCGACGCGTGTTCAAACCCATACGAAAAATTACTGTCAAAGCGTTGGTAATATTGGTCCTTTGCTATTAAGTCACAACGAAAATCAAAGTTCACAACAATACAAATCATGTTTCCAGACATCAGACTTCCTCAAAAAAAAAAAAATTCTCCTATGGTCAGGTAGAAACTTCTCAGAAGTATTGGAAGCAAGCTGTTCATGCAAGAAGAACCTTCAAAAATTCAGTATCGAAGTTCAAGATCATACTTACCAGAATTTCAAGACAGAACTTCTCCACGAATCAGGAGAGGATTTATCAGTGCTTCAGGAAGAAGTGGAGGGGAGAGGAATTCTCTGAAGTTTAGAAATTTTCAGAGGTTTTGGAGTTCTTCCCAGAAATTCAAGATTGAACTTCCAGAAGTTCAGAAAAAAAACTTCCCCAAAATTCAGACGGGAGCAAGAAGGGCACTACCTATCATTTCTCAAAAAATCTGGAAAAAAAAATCCTCAGGACGATGTGTCATAGAAGTTGAGGAAAGAACTTCTCTCAAGTTCAGGAAATAACTTCCCAGAAGATTCAGAAGAAACTTCTCGAAATGTTAGTTGGATCTTCCTAGAAGTATTTGGTAGCTTTTCCAAATCAGAACAAGCTCAGGAAAAAACTTCCCTCAATTTCAGAAAGAAACCTACCTCTAGGGTCAAGAAGGAATTTTCCAAAAAATCAGTAAAGACTCCTCAAAAGTTCACAAAAGTACTTCTCAGAAATTTCGAAGAGACTAAAAGTGCAGTTGGAACTACCTAGAAGTGCTAGAGAGCTTCCCCAAAGTTCCGAATCAAACATTCCGGCATTTAAGAATGAGAACTGCTCGAAGTTCACAAAATCTAAATTTGTTATGGTAGATTCTTTTGATATAATCAGGAAGAAACTTTCCAGAAGTATAGGGGGATCTTTCTAGTAGCTCAAGCAGGAAATTCTCAGAAATTCAGGAACAAACTTCCCCGAAGTTCAGGACAATACCAATGACAATACTTTCTGAGGTTCAGAAGAGATTATTTTGGCAGTTCAGAAAAGAACTTCTCAGAAGTTCAGGAAGAAACTTCTAGCAATTTTCCAAGAAATTCTGAAGAGTACTTTCTCAAAGTTTTGCAGAAACTTTTCTCGTAGTTCAGGATGGGACTTATCAGAAGTTTAGAAATTAACTATGTTCAGGAAAAAAATTACCAAATGTTTCTGGAAGGTAAGGGGGAGGGGTTCTTAAATGTGAATTTCGAAGAAAACAAGGAGTGACTGCCAAGAAGTTCATGAGGAATTTTGTCTGAAGTTCAGAGGAAACTTCCCAGAATAAAGCAAACAGCCTAGCAGAAGATCAGAGAGAGTTTCTAAATTTAAAAGATAATCACTGACTAACCGAAGAAACGATTGAACGTCATTTCCTAGAATTTCATTTCCCAGAATGACGTTTCCCGGAATATATCAATTCCCGGAAAGCACTATTTCCCGGAAAAGTTAATTTTCTTTTTTTTCTCAAATATTAAACTGAAAAAATATGAAGCTTTAAAACCATCTATATATTTATGTATTGAAATTTATTGGAAACAAGGTAAGAGACAAAACTTGATTTATTCTGTAAAATTAATTCAAATGCTTGGACATGGAAACCGGGAAACGGTTTTCCGGGAAATGTCATTCCGGAAATGAACTTCCGGGAAAAGAAATTCCGAAATGACGTACAATCCGAGGAAGCAGCCTATACAAAAATCATTCATATGACCATAATGATATTGATGATCATGAGTGATGAGACCATATTAAAATATGGTACACACCATCAATGGTTATTATTGAATCAAAAAAAAATCTGTTGAATTTATCAAATGAAAACTAAATTTTGATTTTTAAATACAAAACTGGAAAGAGCCTTACAGGGGGAAAAAACTGTGGAAAATTGTGTCATCTATGCGAATGCCTCAAGCTTCAGTGTCACTTTAAAAATATGAAACAATAGTGTAAGGTTGCATACAATCCAAGAAATAGATGCAGACATGTTTACGTAATCACACAAATAGCGATAATGACATAACTCGCTCTCTGATTACGTCTTTTTGTTGAAAGAAGTCTGATTTTCTATAAACAAAAATTTACAGACTTTTATAGACATTCCTTGACATTTCAAATTTTTATCACAGACATTTGAAAAAATATCTGGCATCCCTGGGGATATTATAGACAGGGTTCTACCAACAATCCATATGCAACTAGCTATTTTAAATTGGTTCACTGTTGTAGAACCCCTAGGTCCGAATTACACCTTGAAGTCAGCACCTTGTTATACATATTTGCGCCTTTGTTTTGATTTGCTGTGTGATTTTGACAGAAGATTTGAGAGTGTGTTCGTGTGAGTTCATTATTAGGGGCGCATCATTAAGCATGGGACCGATGTGCTAGTACTGACTGAGCCAAGAAAAAAATCGTTTTTATATGGGACCTACTCGTCTTAGAGTTAGTCTATGGTTCTAGTGCATTAGGAAAGGAAGGATGAGAGTTAGATGGCAGAATCAATATACATCTGAATACAAAAGAGGAAAGGGTGTTAAACAGGGATGCCCACTTTCACCTTTTCTGTTCAATATTGTTATGCAAGATGTTATAAGAAAAGTAAAAGAACAGATTACAGAGCTAAACATGATGGATACCGGATCTTTGAATCTACCTATAATATGAGTTTTTGCAGATGACATACTGATTATAGCCAAACATGAAGATGAGCTGCAACAAATTCTAAGAGTGCTGGAGGAAAGCCTTAGTGAGGTGGGATTGGAAATCAATAATGAAAAGAGTCAAATTTTGATCAGGGCTCGAAATTCCAAATCAAAGGCTCCAGATACTATAGAGTGAAATAATACAAAAAACGAAGTTAAAACTGCAGTGAGATATTTAGGAACATGGCTGACAAAATCATAAAACAGGCCTTCAACAACGAAACAAAGATGTGTGAATGCTGCAAAGGTGTCAAAAATGGTAGTAGAGTTTTGCAAGAAATTTAAACCGGCGTGGGAAATAGGTAAACTAATATATAATACAGTCATAGCACCATCAATACTGTACGGTACAAACACATCAACGCTGACTAAGAGAAGTGGAAAACAGTTAGGAAGACACGAGAGGCAGATATTAATGGACATTTGGAACCAGTGTAGAAAGGAGGGCAATAGTAAATTGAATGTTCGTACAGAACTCAAAGGTAAAACGATAAATCGAAGGGTTAGGGTAAATAGGATTAGTTATTTCGGACATATTCAAAGAAGGGTAGATGGACATCCAATCAAAATGGCGATGAAATTAGAACTGAATAAGAAAAAGCATGGTCGCCCTAGTTATACATGGAAAAAATCATTGGAACAAGATTTCAATAGATACGAGGAAATGAACGAAGAAGATTGGAGAGAGTTAGCTCAAGAAAGGGATAAAATTAAAAACAAAGCAGAAGAAATATATGAAAACGAGAACAGTGAGATTTCGGAAGGACAAGATAGCATTGATGAAATGCAGGATTGAGGAGATGAGTCCTTTCTTTGTGAGTCGTGTGAGATAGTAATTAAAAAAGTTACCAATACTTTCTCTTGGCAGCTTTGTTCTAGCAAGACAATTGCTGTCTGCTCCCCAGAGCCTCGTGGCGTGATGAAGTCTATCTCTCAGAAACAACTGTCATCACAGATCAGCGCCGCGTGTGGGAGAAACAGGGAGAGACAGTATCCAGTGTAAACAAATTAAAGAAACTATGTTCCGAAGAAGAGAGGAATAGAGTAGAAGGATAATGCAAATCTCTAGGTAAAAATGGTCTAGCCAGAGGATGAAAAATGCGGGAAGAAATCAAGTGAAATCGGTTATGCGGACACCGAGAAGGTTGATATTATTGCTTGAATTAGTTGAAAATGGATTTGAAAGAACAGCCATCAAATTTTCGCATTATTTTCTGCCGCACCCTGTAAAGAAGCCATCCAAGAGAAATAATCTCCAACGGGAAGATTCAATTCCCGACAATTTCACCACTATCCACTGCCTGCACCGGTTATAAGCACTTCACTTTTCCGCCGCTGCCGAACTGGTTAAAATTAATCTTGTTCAAATTTAGTGAAAACTAGCGAAAAAAACTGACAGCAGAGAAAACAAGTCCACTCGCGGCAAAACTTCGATCCAGTCAGAAACCTAACGATTTTGTAACTCTGCAAAAAAGAGCATAAAACGTTTCATAGTTTTGGTTTACGAAATATAATTTACTTACGTTTCGTGTTTTTGCCAAGAAGAAATCAATTCAATTCAATTGATTTTTCCAACATTTTTTTGTTGGTTCCAAAGACTTACGAAGTGAATCAGTCGTAAATACCGTAAGCAAGCCGACAAAATCAATTCCATATTCTATTTAAAAGTTTAAAAAAACATTAAACATTTAACGGATTTGCCTTCAAAATGCTTTAATTTATGTTGGCTAATGTTCAAATCTGCTAGCAGTGCTCGCAAGTTATTGTCAACAGACGACATTTTGCCCTTTCATCACTAGAGTAAACAACAGAATGAACACGAAATGCACCTGTCAAAATGAATTCATGTGAGTACGTCATTTTCACGTAAGAGAGATGGGGCTACTGCAGTAAAAGTAGCGATTCATTTCATATTCATCTTTAGTTCGATAGTAGTTTCCTTAGTCAGATAAACTCGGATGAAATAGCATTTTATGTAATCTACGTGAATTTTCACGTAGCTATGACGTGTGGATTATTTTGAGAGTACGCTTAGATTAAAACCTGTTCACGTTAAATTTCGGACACCAAAATAATAGCAGCAAAAAAATGTACAAATAATTCAGCAAAACCGATTGTTTATTTCACGATAATAGAGTTATATCCACATTACTCGAGTACTTTTTCAAACAGACGTATCTGATTTTGTAAACAAAGAGGGGAAATAAAATTCAAACGTTAAATCCGTGAAACCCTTAGCACCTTCATGCAAACTAGGGCCACCAAGACAAAGAATTACAGTTCCCTAACGTGATGGTAATGTTACTTTCCGTGAGGGTGTTGATTGTTTCGAGAAATTTACGTTTGAAATTTACTTCCCCTCTTTGTTTACAAAATCACATACGTCTGTTTGAAAAAGTACTCGAGATTAGATGTTAATTCTTCTTTCAATAAAATTCTCGAATTTTCTGTGGTACACCCGCCATCAGGTTCCGTACGGTATCCTCAGATACGGCCGCCGTGCCGATTCTCCGTCTTCCATTTGCTTTCTTCCTACTTTCGAAGAGTTTCCGTTCAACTAGAGCCCAGTACTTCTCGATTGGGCAAGTTTCTGTACAGTTGGGTGCATACTTGTCCCTTTCCTCTGTGGGAGACAAGAGCGAACATTCCACTCTTTCTTCTCTTTTTGTTCATGCAGGAGCGCTGCACGCAGCAGCATACTCACCATACTCTTCCTTTGTCTGTAGTTTTTGAAATGAACTGCGCGGTGAGATTAAATCACTTGCCTCTGGAGGCCACTGGTGAGTTAACTCAGCGCTCTGAAATGTACTGCAGTGAACACAGAGTACCGCACCCTGGAGAACTCTGGAGTGTGTGAACTGGTCAGATACACTGATGTTGATTCTCCAAATAAGTAGATTAGCAAGCGCATTTGCGAAACCGTCATTCGTTCAGGTTCCGGTTTCCATTTTTACACCATTCGGTTTTGATATGTCTATTATAACGTATGAATTTGACCTTGGGAATAAAGATTGGACTCGGAACAAATGAGACACACAAAAATTATCACCAAAAATTCATTTTAAATCGGATACTTCTTAAATTTTCAGGGATTAAATAACTATATATTTTTGATAATTTTGTGATGTCAAACTTCAGAACGTAAGATCTACATTAGTAACTATAAATTTTTGGGCTATACAAAGCTACGCTATGTATTGAACCATATTCAGTGTATAGTGTTGATCTTAAAAAAAACCTTATGAGATAAACCGGTATGATCTAGGTCATCCACACTGTCCTTGATTTCAGAACATAAGATTTTCAGTTGTACCAGTAGGTTTTTGGGCTGTATAAGGTATGTATTCAAACATGTTCAATGAATCTTCTGGTAGGTCAAAAGTCATTTTTTGAAAACTTTGCGATCCTCTAGGAAATTCAAACTGTGTTGGAGTTTAGAATT
>JASCZW010019187.1:0-14175 GCA_034211315.2 Aedes japonicus
ACGATCTCCCAAAGAATCGCTAGATCTATTGAAGAGCCTAGCGATGGCGACCTCTTTCTATAAAGGACACTATAGAATAGGGAGTCCTTTGTCGGTCTTGGGTTGGGCCTTCATGAACGTTAGACAGGCGTAAGGCGTTTTCGTGGTCAGCCAGACTGAGGTCTGAGGTAGTGGAGATCCGGCTCGAAGGACCAATTATGTCGGAGAGCAGCCCGACCAAAGTTCTCACTGACCTCCACTTGACCTTTTTGTTCTGACCAATTCCTTAGTCCTTCTTGGGGGCACAATTAAAACCCAGCACTTCCTTAGTCACAAACACTTTATTGTCTAAATTACGCCACTACACATTTTATTCTTAACAAGCTACATTTATTTTCTTAAACCTAACAACAAATTAAAAATAGGTTTACACAGGGTTCGCCCCCAAATGACCGATCGTGACGGTGGGTTTGTTTACACTATTTTTTTAATTTGCAGAGCTCGTTCCAGATAACCATCATTCGCTTAGTAGTGGTGTGTGATCCGAGAGCCCGGGAGAACGATCGTTTCACTACCACGACGATGGGTGCTACAGTAGCTCAATTCGCCGGTATCGCAGATGGAGTCTCTCAAATCAGTCAGTACGATTAGTTGTTATCCAAACAACTCAACATTTATACTTAAGATTTCTTTAAAGGATTTGATTTTCAATCAAAAGGTTCTCATTTTTGGGCTGAAATAGTTCAAAGTCTTTAGAATTACCACCACATTTAAAACTTTATTTACTCACCAATGTTTGAAAATTTTATAACCATTTATTTTCTTTTTCAAATAAGTTTATTTCAAAAGAATAAATATTTTGCCAAAGAACTCATTCTTGTTCAACTTTTCAACTTAAAATTATTTAAAAACTAATGTTTGGCCAAACCTTCTAACAAGGCAAATCTGACGCCATTATGTAGACTGTACTTGAAAATTTAAAAATTCAAAAGGGTGCATTTGTTATTTTCCCTAAACTGTAGTTGTTAATCTCTTTTGCTATACCTTCATAAAATTTCGAAAAATTTCCATGGAATTGCGATTGCCCCAGAATACTATCAATCTCTCAAACAAAATCCTAAGTTTAACCTCTCAAATTCCCTCATGGATATTTCTCTTTCTGAACTGCCGTGAAGTTCTCAATAGGTTTTGATGAAATAAACCTCGGAAATCTCCTTCAAAATTTTTTAACTCTCCTTAGAAATTTAGCTCGATATAACTTATAAACTTTCATTGTATTGTTCATAGTATTCCACTTTAAAACAAACTTGGTTGATGATTTGCTCACAGATCTTTCAAAGAGATATTCAATAAGAAACTTAAATTCATTGCCCAGTGAACAAGCGAACGGTACAGTTCGTTCGATCCGCTCTCCGTAGCTTTGGAAGCTTTTTAGTAGGTGTTATTATCAGTTCAAGTCAGTTTCCACTTAGTTTTTTCTTGATCGCGAGTGAAATTCCGTTTCTGAAGAAGAAAACGTTGTGTGATCTAGCAGGGCATCAACGCTCATTAATTGCAATTAGCAATATTGCCCTGATCTGTGCCGCCATTTTGCCCGCATCTATACGCACGCACACCAGCAGTCCATTGTGTGTAGCGTGCATTCTTCCATCCACCAACTACTACCGACCAGCAAAATCATCATCACCATTCAGCTCCACGCCTAGACGGTACACGCGGTCACTCATCGTCGCTCAGCACACATTCGTCGCCCAGGTGCAGTAGATCCGTGATACATATAAGATAAGTTTTGTAGTAGTATATAAGATAAGTGATTTTCATCATGTGTTTGTGTGAGTGTGGAGAGTGATTGATAGTGTGTGTGAGTGTGTACTTAGTTTTAGTTTTTTTAGGTTTAATATGTTTATCTGTGATTGATTGTAGATAATTACGTTAGTGGTTGAGCGTGATAAGCTCCCACAAGCGAGCCATGGATGATTTATCGCAAGATGAATCATCTATGGCACGAAAATGATGAGGTAGCTCTATAGAGTTACCAGATCGCGTGCTTATCCAGACAGTTCAACTGGTCCATGGGTTGTTTATTTTCAGCCCAAATCGAAACCTCTGAATGTTTGTCAGATTTCTGATGATCTGACGAAGCGATTCTCGGCCGTGACCGAGATAATAAAGGTAAGACCGAATAAACTTCGGGTCGTTGTGTCCAACCTTAAGCAGGCGAATGAGATTGCTGTCTCTCAGTTTTTACACTCGAGTATCAGGTATATATCCCAGCTCGGGGTATTGAAATCGAGGTGTGGTCACCGATACGAGTCTGACCCCTGAGATCCTGCTGAAGCGGGGGTTGGTCGATTTAAGAACCCTCTGCTGTCCACCAGTTAAGATACTGGATGTGCGCCAACTAGGCGCAGTATCGATCAATAAGGGTGAAAAGAAGTTTACTCCATCAGACTCGTTTCGCGTGACCTTCTCTGGCTCAGCCTCCCTCAATACGTCGAGTTGGAAAAACTTCGGCTACCTGTGCGGTTGTTTGTACTCGGGTCATGATCTGCCAGAAATGCCAGCAGATGGGACATACGACCTCCCATTGCGGCAATAAAGCGCGCTGCTCCAACTGCGGGGAGAAGCATGAGGATGGCGCGTGCGCAGACAACACACCTAAATGCGCTTTTGTGCAAGGGAACTCCTCCTCATGCTCTCTCATTGTGCCCGGCGTACAAACAACGCGGGGAAAAATTAGAACGCTCGCTGAAACAGCGTTCAAGGCAATCTTTTGCTGAAATGGTGAAAAAAGCCTCACCATCACCCGATGCCAATACAAATCCCTTTGCTCCTCTGTCAGATGACGAGTCTGACTTTGATTCGGCTGAAGAGGGAACATCGTTCACCTTTCCGGAAGGTGCTTCAAGGAATCGAAGACGCGTCCGCCCACGGAAAGTTGCTGAAAAGAAGCCCGAGACCAGCTTGCCCAATTCAAGGAAAGGTGGAAAAAGGAAAATCCTAATCCACCTGGTTTTCGTAGTACTAACTACACCCAGGACTTTCCATCTCTCCCGGGGACATCCAAAACCCCTGAAGCCCCAATTTTAAGAACAAAAGCCCCTCCTCAAGTGGGCTGTTCTCATTGATGACATTGCCGAAGGTATCTTTAAGTACCTCGAAATTTCTGACCCTCTCAAAAGCATTGTTATGGCAATGCTTCCCACTGTGAAAACTTTTTGCAGAAATTAACATTAAAGTGGCCCATTCTTGCAGCTATCATTTCCTTCTGATGGATAATTTTCCAAATGAGGTCAGGGATTTGATCACTGTTCTACAGTGGAATTGTCGAAGTTTAATTCCTAAATTGGAATCTTTTAAATTTTTAGCTCACACTACCGGTTGTGATGCATTCGCTCTTTGTGAAACATGGCTCTCTTCCGATTCATGATTTCAATATTATTCGTCTTGATCGTGAGGATTCACGTGGAGGGGGAGTACTTTTGGGGATCAAAAAGTGCTACTCCTTCTATAGAGTGAATTTTCCTCTTATTCCAGGTGTTGAAGTTGTCGCATGTCAGGCTGTTATTAAAAATAAAAGCCTTTGCATTGCTTCTGTATATATTCCTCCTAGAGCCTCGATAAACCGAAAACAACTTTCAGATATTTGTTCGGTCCTTCCTGCTCCACGGTTGGTCATGGGAGATTTTAACTCCCACGGTACAGGCTGGGGAGAACTGTACGATGACAACCGGTCTTCCCTGATATATGACCTCTGTGACAACTTCAATATGACAGTTCTTAACAATGGAGAAGTAACACGTTTGGCTGGTACATCCTCAGTTGGCAGTAGATTAGACCTCACACTTTGTTCGAATTCATTATCGTTGGATTGCACATGGAATGTGATTCAAGATCCCCACGGTAGTGATCACTTGCCCATAAAAATTTCGGTTGCCACCGGGTTCAATCCGTCGAAATCTGTTAACGTCACGTATGATCTTACCCGTCACATCGATTGGACAAAGTTTAGGACAGCAATGGATGAAGCCGTAACGACGGTAGAAAGGCTTTCACCGCTGGAAGAGTATAACTTCCTCTCAACCTGATCTTAGACAGCGCGCTTCAAGCTCAAACTCGACCAGTTCAGGGACGTCATCTCGCAGGAAACCTCCTTCTCCATGGTGGGATCAGCAATGCACCGAGGTTTACCGTAAAAGTCCGACGCGTTTAAAGTTTTCCGTAGACGTGGAATACCTGAGCACTTCGAAGTATACACGGCTCTCGAACGCGAACTTAAGAGCCTCATCAAGGCCAAGAAACGCGGTTACTGGCGAACATTCGTGAACGGGCTATCGCGCGAAACGTCGATGAGTACTCTTTGGAACACGGCGCGAAGGTTGCGTAACCGAACTACGAACAACGAGAGCGAAGAGTACTCGGACCAATGGATCCTCAAATTCGCGCGAAAAGTTTGTCCAGATTCTGTGCCGGCACGGATCATTCCTCGCGAAACCACGAATTCGATAGATGAGATCAGCCAACCTTTTTCAATTGTAGAACTCTCTCTCGCACTCCTTTCGTGTGGCAATACGGCTCCAGGAGCTGACAGGATCAAGTTCAACTTGCTTAAGAACCTCCCAGACGTCGCGAAGAGGCGCATGTTGAACTTGTTTAATCAGTTTTTGGAGCTTAACATTGTACCGGATGATTGGAGGCGGGTAAGAGTTATTGCCATTCAAAAACCTGGTAAGCCCGCGTCCGACCACAACTCCTATCGACCCATCGCGATGTTATCCTGTATTCGAAAGTTGTTGGAGAAAATGATCCTTTTCCGTCTGGACAAATGGAGCTGAGACGAACAACCTGCTTTCAGATACTCAATATGGTTTCCGTAGGGGTAAGGGAACGAACGACTGCCTCGCGTTGCTTTCCACAGATATTCAGTTAGCTTTGCTAAAAAAGAGCAAATGGCTTCTGTATTCTTGGATATCAAAGGGCTTTTGATTCAGTATCTGTTGAAGTTCTCTCAGATAAACTCCATGCTTGTGGCTTTTCACCATTAATGAATAATTTTTTGTACAATTTGCTGTCAGAGAAACATATGAGCTTCTCTCATGGAACCTCTACAGCTTCACGATTTAGCTACATGGGTCTCCCCCAGGGATCATGTTTAAGCCCCCTTTTGTATAATTTTTATGTCAAAGACATTGACGGTTGCCTAAGTGACAACTGTACGCTGAGACAACTTGCAGATGACGGTGTAGTGTCTGTCACGGGACCCAATGGGGTCGATCTGCAAGGACCCTTACAGGATACCTTGGACAATTTGTCTACTTGGGCTCTAGAGCTAGGTATCGAATTCTCTACGGAGAAAACTGAGGTGGTTTTTTTTCTCTAGGAAGCATAACCCAGCACAACCGAAGCTTCAAATTTGGGGTAAGCCGATAGCTCATTCTATGTCATTTAAATATCTTGGGGTCTGGTTCGATTCTAAGTGCACCTGGAGATCCCATATTGAGTATGTGAAGCGAAAGTGCCAGCCAAGGATCAATTTTCTCTGCACAATTACCGGAACCTGGTGGGGAGCTCATCCACAAGATCTTCTAACGTTGTACCGGACAACGATTTTGTCGATTATGGAATACGGTAGTTTTTGTTTTCAGTCAGCGGCTCGGTCGCACTTCATTAAACTGGAACGTATTCAGTATCGGTGTCTTCGTATCGCGTTAGGTTGCATGCACTCGACTCACACCATGAGTCTTGAAGTGCTGGCTGGCATGTTGCCACTCTCGGATCGGTTTACAGAATTATCTCTCCGGCTCCTCACCAGGTGTGAAGTTATGAACCCCCAGGTGATCGAAAATTTTGAGAAGCTCCTTGAGTTGAACCCTCAAACCCGGTTCATGACCTTGTACCATTTGTACATAACACAGGATGTCAGCCCTTCGCCGAACATTTCCAATCGTGTTTGCTTCTCCGATTTCGACAATTCGGTTCATTTTGATTTATCCATGAAGCAGGAGCTTCATGGAATCCCAGAGCATCATCGTCCTATGATTGCTCTGGTGATATTTGCTGCAAAGTTTGGCCAAGTTGATTCCACTTAATCGTTCTTCACTGACGGATCTTTGATAGAGGAGTCAGCAGGCTTTGGTATATTTAATGAAATTTATAGCGCCAACCGTAAACTTCAAGCTCCTTGTTCCGTATATGTCGCTGAATTAGCGGCAATATATTTTACGCTAAAAATTGTTGCCTCATTAACACCGGATCAGTACTTCATTTTCACGGATAGTCTCAGTTCTATAGAGGCTATTCGCTCATTGAGGCCGGTAAAGCACTCCTCGTATTTTCTCATGAAAATACAGGAGCTTCTAAGTGCTTTATCTTCGCGTTATTTTATCATCACCTTTGTATGGGTCCCATCTCATTGTTCAATTCCGGGCAATGAGAAAGCGGACTCGCTTGCAAAGGTGGGCGCTATGGAAGGCGATATTTGTGATCGACAAATCGCCTTCAACGAATTTTTTCCTATTTTTCGTCAACAGTCACTCGTCAGCTGGCAGTATAAATGGAGTAAAGGAGATTTGGGGCGATGGCAACATTCTATCATCCCAAAGGTGTCGAAGAAATCTTGGTTTAGGGGGATGGATGTGGGTCGAGACTTCATTCGTGTCATGTCTCGCCTCATGTCCAATCATTATTCTTTGAACGCTCATTTATACCGGGTTGGGCTGAGCGACAGCAATCTCTGTGAGTGTGGACAAGGCTATCAGGACGCAGATCACGTTATTTGGTCTTGTTCTGAGCATCGTGAGGTCAGATCGGGGCTTTATGATTCCCTTCGGGTTCGAGGTAGACAACCCAATGTGCCAATTCGTGATATTTTGGCTGTACGTGATTTGGAGTACATGAAACTCATTTATGTGTTTTTGACTAACATTAGCATTAGATTGTAGTTAGTTTAACATGTTTGTTTAGTATAAGTTTTTTTTCTGTGTTCGTGTGTTTTTTTTTCTCTTTCAAAAATGTTCGAATAAAAAGAAACCAAAAGTTGTGTAGTTATAAGTGTTTCAAAAATTTAGAATTTAAATTTAATGTGTTATGTAAACCATACTTTAAATTCCCACCCTCTTCCCATCCGTAATTTGTAATTCCTATTAACCTCGAGACGGCCGCGAGTAATCGGCTCTATCCTCCTAACTTTAGTTTTAAGATAAATGATGTATAAAAGTATGAAAATTTGGCTCTGTAAAGTTTATTCGATTGAGCCTGTACAAATAAATGATTATTAAAAAAAAAAAAAACTAGCAGCTAGCAAATTTGTCAGGTTTGTTGCTGCCATGTGGTACTCATTGCCACTAGACTAGAATACCGATTTCAAAGAAGATCTGACCGAGTAGAATTTCTTCAAAGTGTGCAGCATCTCGGGGTCAATGCTTGTTGTAGAACTGAATTCGTTTAGATCAAAGACCTCATTGATCTGTTTAATCAACTTGGTCTAAGAAGCACAGCAGATCGAGTAGAAAGCCTCCATTCTGGCATCACCGAGAGTCCCGGATCCAAGCATTTCTCCTGCTTCTATTCCGACGAATATTTTTGACTTCTTACGAAGATGTTTCTCTAAATCAGAAACTCCAAAATCCGCCACGTGTCTTAGGTAATCGTCCTCACATATTTTTGCGAGCAGAACCATTAGTGGGACTTCAGCTGATTGCACGTGTTCGTGAATCCCGGAACTTTTGACTGGAAGATACGGTTCGCTTTAATGATAATGGGCATCGTGTCAATAGGATGGTCGAAAATGCGCTGTGGTTTGATTTGACAACAAATGGTTTAATTGTTGTCGCAGTGGGATTGGAATGAAAAAAACAACACGAGCTCCAAAAACCGTTCTAAATTCCTTTTGACAATTGACTTCAACGCTAGGCGTCTGGTGGATACATAACTTTTAAATGCTACAATTCCAAGATACTTTTGTTTCATCTGGAATTCGTTGGATTGTATCGGAACAACTGTTCCAGATTCAATGGCAGCTTCCCCAAGCAACACCAAACCGTCAAAATTAGTTGCAGCAACTTGATTAAGACCTCAGGGAGTCACATTGAAGTAATTCTTACTGGTTTGCAACAAGTGTGCTACTAGGGTTTCGTATGCGTAGATTGCACAAGGAGCCAGCACACTTGATTATAAAATGGGGACAGTCACGTTTCAGTAGCTTCTGGACGGATCGGTCAGAATCCATCAGTGCCGATGCTTTATTTGATCCAAAGCTCACAAGCCTTCTTATTCATAATCGGTGCCATGGATCTGGAACTGTTTAACAAATGCGCAAAATAAATATTGTATTAAGAGATTATATTAAAGATAACACAAAATCACGAGATAACATCGAGACAAATACTTCTCCAGCGGAATATTTGAAAAAATTATTGAGCTGTTTTTTTTGGAGAACTATTTGTTAGAATTCCTTGAGACATCTTAGACAAACTTTATAAAATAATTCTACAAAACTCCTTGTGGGTTTTTTTACAATTCCGAAATTAAATAAATGAGATTATGGAATTCATGCAAAACATTCTTTATAGATTTCTCCAACAAGTCGGGATTTTCTTCAAGAACTACTTCTATAGTTTTTATGAAGTCCTTTCAGGAATTCTCCAAAACAAAATCACCACAAGAATGTTTTGAAATACTGCCGATGAAATGCCAGAAGAAAAGATTCCTCTTCCTTCCTGAAAGATTCCCTGAATAAATGCCTACAAACTTCTGACGAAAACCTATCGGAACGCCAGAAGGAATATCTCAAGGAATGTCTGAGAACTATTCATAGAATCTTCGGGAAATTCTTTAAAGAAATTATGAAGAAATCATTTTGGGGCACACACCCAAACTAACTTTCAGATTGTCAGCTATCACTGTACTGTAAGCAGGGGCTGGAAAGTGAAGAACAAAATAGATATAGTTTTCGACTCAGAAAATACCAGCACATCGGTCCCAAGCTTAATGAATCGCCCCAAAACATTTAACTCTAGCAGAGCACCCTCTGCTACATAATAATTAGGTTAGGTATAGGGGGAAAAAGCGAAGTAGATATTAAGCACATTTGTTTTAGACTCATGATAGGTATAAACAAAACAATGGTAGGTAAATGTTTTGTATTTAGAAAATAGTATATATACGGCTGGTGGCAAAGGTTTTCTTTGAGTCGAGTTATTAGTACCAGACACTGAAGAAGTCTGCACATTGTCGACGAAATACGCGTATCTGTTAAGATGAGCAAAAGTAGTTGAAATTAAATGGAAAATACTAATTCTTTTTCTCATTTCTTTACAGGTATTCCACTAAAACAGCTCAAACACTCTAGGATTCAAATAAAATGTAATTGATTCGGTTTTGCTTCAAATGTATCTCACAATTTTGTTTGTTTTTGCTAATTGTGTTTGTCTATTCTTTTTGTTTTTGTATTATGAATTTTTTGTTATGAGAAATGTCTATTGCTTTCACCCCTTTCTAATAGCGGGGGAGGGTATTGAACATTTTTATTCATTTTTATTTATTTTTGATTAACCTTTTTTAATGTACTTCTGCTGTTTTCATTCTGATTTTTAATGATAACATTTGAATCTCTTAGTTCTTTTATTTGATAAGGACCACTATAAACTGGTTATAACTTAGGTTGGTAGGTCAGATTGTTTTATTCATACTATTTGTTTTCTTCTTCTTTTGTTATGCAAACAAATATTTGAATTTAAGATCTTTTTGTTAGGAATCTAGATTATATAATAGATTTATTTACGAATTTTCACAAAATTCGTAAGCGTTAAGTTGATCTAAAAGTTTCGTCTCTACCGGCACTATCAATAAGGATGAGTACGAGAAGGAATGTCTACAAAAGCGGTTGCTACCGTTTATCAGAAGCCACGACTCTCCAGTCTGTTTTGTCACTATGCGAAATCCGTCCTGAAATGGTAGAAGGTACAAGAGGTCAAATACGTGCCAAAAACAGCCAATCCACCAAACTGTCCAGAACTTCGCCCAATGAGAAGTACTGGGCTGTAGTTAGCAGAAACTCTTCGAAACTGAGAAGAAAGCAAATGGCACCGACGATTTCAGAGAAGATGGAGAATCGTCACGGCGGGCGTATCTGAGGATACCGTACGGAACCTGATTGCGGGTTTACCACAGAAAGTTTGAGAATTTAACAGAAAGAAGGAGTAACATCTTAATCAACTGTTTCTAATGTAGATATAAATCTATTATTGCGAAATAAACAATCGGTATTTTTGAATAATGTTTAAATTTGGTTTTGCTACTACTATTTCGGTGTCCGAAATCTAACGTAGACAGTCTTTAGATGTATAGATGCTAGTATGAAGATAGTTTTTATCACGTTATATAGGTTGTAGTGTGAACGGGATGTTATGCTCCATTATTTAATTAGCTGCCATATTATGCTGATTTGATGTATTGCTTCAATTTTTACAAAGTTCAGGGCTCGAAACTGTGTGCATCTCTGAGCAAACTTCTTGAAACTGAAACATGTTAGCATTTAAGTTCAATCCAGGACTTAGATAACCAAGATTCATAGAATAGATACATTAAATTTAGAACGCAACCATTAGAATCCAAAATTTGTACGTTTATTCGTATCATAAATATGTTGAAAATAAACATAATATGATTTTAATTTCAAATATCGATGTCACTTCCCATGTAGCACACTACGACCTCTTTTAGTTGTAGTAACTTGATTATGACTTAGCAAGTCATATTTATGATATCTCAACCGAATGGCAACAAGTGTGCTACTAGGGTTGGTTTTAAACATAGAATATGTTAGAAAGAAATCATGTTTATGTTTGCAGCCAAAATTAATTAATTTTATGTTTGGATTTACCTAGAATATGTTTGTTATCACGGTATTTTTCTCTGTGTGGAGGGTATGAGTATCCGTTTTGTAGAGAGAAAAAAAGGTCTACGTAGACTTTTGGTATTTCCCCCCCCCCTCCCCCATCGTAGACTAACGTAGACTTTTTCGAAACCCCTCCTTCCCTTTATTGTCTACGTGGTTTATGAACAGCCCCTAAGATGACACATCTGTGTTCAGATTTTGACATATAAGTAAGTCCAACATTACTATTACAAAAAAATTGATAGTCAATTTTACCATTATTTGGGGTTAGGATGACTATGGCAGTATAGTGATTTTCAACGGACTACACAGAAAAAAATTAATATTAACAAGCGCATAAAATTTCCCCTTGTTTATTTTCAAGCATAAGAAGGCGTAAACATTGAAATCTTTTGCATCTTTCATTCAACAGGCTAGATTCAAGTCGAGCACTCGACACTGAAGAAGTCTGTAAGTAGCAGACGAAATAGGCCTATCTGTCAAAAGATAAGCTCATATTGGAATTAAATGGAATTTGCTCGCGATTACTAGCGAAAATTTAAAAAAGTGTTTCAAGGTTTAATTTTTTATTTTTAAAAAGTGATCAAATGAAGTGTTAAATTTTAAATTCTCCTAGTTTCCCAATCACAATCGTTCTACTAATACGCTCAAAAAAGTTTTTTTTTTTAAAATAGTGTTTAAAAAAAAAGTGAAAGTAGATTCAAGCGTTAGCTAGTCTTAATTTACTTGAAATATCCCATTATTTTCTGCCATATCTCGCAATCCTTTTATGTGCATTAGATCACGCAGAAAATTCAATGTTTCTTTTTATCTGTGTACACGCAAAAAAAAAAAAAACTTTGTCATACCAACCAAATTAGGAACTATTTCAAATAATATTTTGACTTGAATATGGACCAATAAATTTGATGAACTGATTCAAGAAAACCAACAAGATAAAACTTCATGCTTTATAGAATAAAATATCGTGTCTTATTGGTCAAAACAAAATGTTCAGTTGAAGAAACTAAACGCATTTGTTGAAATAATAATCAATGATGAAATAATTCAAGAAAACCATTGAATTGAAATAAAACTGTATGATGTATGGAACTGAAAGTTGTGTTTTATTGATTTAATTTTTTTTTAAACTAGCAATGAGAAGAAAAATTAGTATTTTCCATTTTATTCCAACTAGTCGAGTTGAGGCCGGTCGAGTTATTAGTACTAGACACAGAAGAAGTCTGCTCATTGCGGGCGAAATACGCGTATCTGTCAAGATAAGCAATAAAGGTAGTTGGAATTAAATGGAAAATACTAATTTTTCTTCTCATTTCTTTCTAGTAACAGGTATTCCACTAAACAGCTCATACTTTCTAAGGGTTCACTTCTTATGGTTATTGTTTATGCGCGTCGCTTGTTAGCGAACTTTGTAGGGTAATAAGCTAAAGAGTGGCCCAACACATCTAAATCTAAATCATAAATGGGTGACAATATTTTTGATTTTTTTCCGATCCAGCTCTTGCATCTCCTTTCGGCACTCCTCCACTTTGCTTCAAATCCACAAACTCATCATCAATCTTTTTTCTATCTTTAACCATAATATACTTCTGGAGAAACTACACGCAAAAAAATACGTAGTTATACCAATTCAAAATAGGAATCAATTCAACTAAAATTTTGGTTTATATATGGACCAATAAAACTGATGAACTAATTCAACAAAAACTTTGAGTTGAAACAAAACTTCATGTTTTATAGAATTGAACATCGTGTTTTGTTGCTCAAAACAAAATGTTTTGTTGTGCCAACAAAACGCATTTGTTGAAATAATTATCAATGATGAACTAATTCAAGAAACCCATTGAATTGAAATAAAACTTCATGCTTTATAGAATTGAACATCGTGTTTTATTGTTCAAAACAAAATATTTTGTTAATTCAACTAAACGCATTTGTTGAAATAATAAACATCGAAGAACTAATACAATAAAACCATTTGATTGAAATAAAACTTCATGCTTTATAAAACTGAGAATCGTGTTTTGTTGTTTTAAAATAATTACCGCACTATATTCCCCCAGCCGACCGGCGTGTTGGGAAGCATGAATCGGACATGGCAGGAAATGGCCTTGTGCATGTGGTTGGATGCAGGACTCGGGAAGAACAGTTAGGGAAAGGTCGTCATAATGGCAGCTTATTTTCAAAATCGTCTTCAATCGGTAGTTTTTCCAGTTATCTACAAAGAGAATAATTAGTTGATAATCTGTTTTACAAATTATACTGTTTAAACTTACTTTAGAAAAACCGAGGCAGAGGCAGCAATATGGCTGCTATGAAATGTGCACTCATACAAATAATTTATTATTACAATAAATTAACCATTTTAGTTTAAACGATGTTTTAAATAAGATATTTTTATAAATCAAATATTATTTAGACGAATATCACACAGCGGTGACTACTTTAAATAATTTGATTCGTTTGATTTTAATTGAATTTTGAATAGATTTGGAACTTTTTTAAGAATTGGAACAAATAGAAACCATGTATTGAATAGCAGCAAAATATTTGGTTGATTCGAAACAGGGGGATTTTAGGGTGAAAAAAATATTTCGTTTAAACAATAAATTAATCGATTGAGTTTAAAAATAAATGTGATTATTATAAATCAAATATTATTTAAATTAATATCACACAGTAGTGATTACTTTAAATAACTTTATTGGTTTGATTTGAATGAAAATTTGAATTGATTTAGAACTTTTTTATGAATTGAAACAAATAGAAATCTTGTATTCAAAAGCAACAAATCATTTTGTTGATTCAAAACAGAGTGATTTCATATCGTGAAAAAATATTTTGTTTAAACAATAAATTAAACATTTGAGTTAAACGATAAATGTGGGTGTTATAAATCAAACATTATTCAAATTAATATCACTCAGCAGTGATTACTTTGAATAATTTTACTGGTTTGACTGGAATGAAATTTTTAATTAATTTGGAACTTTTTTATGAATTGAAACAGAAAGCTTGCATTGAATACCAATAAAATATTTTGTTGATTGAAAGCAGAGTGATTTCTAAGTGTGACAAAATACTTTGTTCAAGCAATAAATTTATAATTTGAGTTTAAAAACAAATGTGATTGTTCTGAATCACACAACGGTGATTACTTTAAATAATTGTATTGGTTTAATTTGAATGAAATTTTGAATTGATTTGGAACTTTTTCATGATTTGAAACAAATAGAAACTCTGTTTTGAATACCAACAAAATATTTTGTTGATTCAAAGCAGAGTGATTTCTTTGCGTG
>JASCZW010019188.1:0-14173 GCA_034211315.2 Aedes japonicus
TCAAACGGAAGCTTCGCCGAACATCCGATTACGGACCGTTTTCAAATGTTCACTAATTTTTTTCAACAATGGACAATGTATCTTTTATTTGAATAAATTCAGTTGAAGTTTGTCTTTTTTTGACAGCTTGAGAAAGAAATTCCAAAATTTTAGTTGCCACCCGTTATGTTATCAATTTGAAATTAAATTCTCATGCTGATAACTGAGAAAAAAAATTGATTAAAAGCTAATTTCTGTTCAAATATGCTGGAAATATTTATAGTTTTACAATTCAACTTATAACGTTCATAAAAAATAGTGTGTTCAAAATGATAACATATGATAACAAAATTTGCCAATGAGATAACTAAATTTGCGAAATCGAAATAATAACTAGGATAACAGAACTTGTTACTTATATGATCTCAGCTTGTTATTTTCCTTTGCTAGGGTTGTTCATTACTTTTCTGGCAATAATATCCGAAATACCTATTATGCTGAGGTATGATAATTGAATGTAATTGCACATTTATCAAAAAAAGTGAAAGCTAAATTGGAGATATAATGAAAATATTTAAATTGCCATCAGTCGAGCAAACCTGGGGACAGATTCCAAGGAACATTGCTGGTTTTATCATGGTTTTATAGCATTCTTGAAGTCTAATTTATGCTCTTCAGAACCCTTATAAAATCACTGCTTCAGTTTCTTTTCCCAGGTACTGTTTTTCAGCTATCCTTCTTTAGCTTCTCTTTGTGAGCATTTTTGATTTCCGCTATTCTTGTTTGTCTGCCTCCTTCAACTCCTTCTTTTCCATGTATCTTCTTCCACTTTTTTTCTTTAAACTTCCGCTTTTTTTCTTCCGCTTTTCTTCTTCAGCATCTATTCGTCCGATTTTCCTTTTCATTTAATTTGCTCCCGTTCCTCTTGTACCGCTTCTCTATCTCCACTGGTCTTCTTCCGCTTCTTTTTTCCCACTTTCCTTCTTCCGTTTCTTTTATTTTACTTTTTTCGTTTCTCTCTTGCGCATGACTCCTCCCGTTTCTGTATTTTCGATTCTCATTTTCCGCTAATTTACCTTCGTTCTTCTTCTACAGCTTCTCTTTTTCCGCGTCCCTTCTTACGCTTATTTTCTTCCATTTCTCGTCTTCCGCTTTTCATCTCCTGTTTAATTTAATTTACTTCTGTTCTTCTTCTATTGTTCCACTTCCGTTCTTCCGCTTATTTTCTTACGCTTCTCCTCTTCCGGTTCTGATTTTTTTTCGATTCCCATTTTTCACTAATTTTCTTACGTTCCTCATCTACCGCTTTTTTCCGCTCTTCTCTTTTCACTTCTTCTCTTCCTTTTCTCTTCTTCCGTTTCTGTTTTCCACTTCCCTTCTTCTGCTTCTCTTGTTACGTTGTTCGTCTTCCACTTATCTTTGTCCGTTTCTTTGTATTCGGTTCTATCCTTCCGTTTCTCATCTTCCTCTTCTCTTCTTCCACTTATGTTCTTCCGATTTACATTCTCCGCTAGTTTGCTTCCATTCCTCTTCTACCGCTTCTTTTTTCCGCTTATCTTTTTCCTCTTCTCTGCTTCAGTCTATCTTCTTCTTCTTCTCTTCTTCTGCTTTTCTTTTTTCACTTCTCTTATTCAGCTTCTCTGCTTCCACTCCTTCTCTTCCAATCCTCTCTTGCGCTTCTGTTCTTCCGATTCTGGCTTTCAACTTCTCCTTTTCTGCTACTCTTGTTCCGTTTTTCGTCTTCCACTTCTCTTCTTCTATTTCTTTTCATTCGCCCTTTTTTCGTTTCTCATCTTCCTCCTTTCTTCTTCCGCTGATTTTCTGCCGGCTCTCTTCTTCCAGTTCTGTTCTACCGATTTTCATTTTCCGCTTATTTGCTTCCATTCCTCTTCTACCACTTCTCTCTTTCCTTTTTTTATACTTCTTTTTTTCTTCTTCCGTATCTCTGCTTCTACCTACATTTGTTCGCTTCTCTTCTTCCGTTTCGGTTTTTCTACTGATTCTGCTTCTATTGTTCAGTTGTTCGTCTTCCACTTCTCTTCTTCCCCTATTTTTCTTCCGCTTCTTTTTTTCCGTTTCTCATCGTCCTCTTCTTTTCTTCCCGTTATTTTCTTCCGCTCCTCTTCATCCGCTTCTTTTATCCACTACTCTTCTTCCACTTCCCTTTTGACAGCTCTCTTTTTCCGTTTCTCTTCTTCTGCTTCTTTTCTTTCGCTTCTCTTCTTACGCTTCTCTTTTATCGGTTCTTCTCATTTGTTTTCGTTTCTCTTCTTAAGTTTCTGTTTTTCTTCTTCACTTCTTCCTTTTATTTTGTTTCGTTTCTCGTCTTCTGCTTCTCTTCTCGCGATTCCATTATTCCACTTTTGTTCTTACGCTTATTTTCTTCCGCTTCTGTTGTCCCGCTTCTCTTTATCCGCTTCTCTTTTTCCGCTTCTCTTCTTCCGCTTCGGTTCTTCCGATTCTCATCTTCCAGTCATTTGCGTCCGTTCCTCTTTTATTGCCTCTTTTTTTTTCACTTCTCTTCTTCCGCCTCCCTTCACCCCTTTTTTTCTTCTGCTTCTCTTCTTTTACTTATCTTCCGTTTTTTTCTTGCACCTCACTTCTTCCGTTTCTGTTTTTTCACTTATCTGCTCCAGTTTCTTTCGTTTTGTTTCTAGTCTTCCACTTTTCTTCTTCCTCCGTTTCTTTTCATTTGCTTCTCTTCTTCCGCTATTTTTCTTCCGCTTATATTCTTTCACTTTTGTTCTTCAACTTTTTGTTTTCTTCCTTTTCTCTACATCCGCTTCTGTTCTTCCTATTTTCATTTTCCACTAATCTGCTTCCGTTTCTCTTCTACCAATTTGCATATTCCACTTCGCTCCTTCCGCCTCTCTTCTTAAATTGCTTTCCTTCTGCTTCTCTTCATGCAATTAATCTCATCTGTTTTTCACTTTTTCTTTTTTTCTTCCGCTTCTATTCGTCCAATTTTTTCTCCCACTTCTTTTCTTCCGATTCTGTTCTTCAGATTTTTATTTTCCACTAATCTGCTTTCGTTCTTCTTCTACCAATTTTCTATTTCCGTTTCCCTCCATCCACCTCTTTTTTCGTTTCTCTTCTTCTGCTTCTCTTCTCTTGTTCCTCTTCTTCCACTTATCGCGTCTTTTCTTCCAATTATTCTCATTTGTTTTTCTCTTGTGTTTCTCTTTTTTCGTTAGTGCTTCCCACTTCTTTTCTTCCGTTTCTCGTCTTTCGCTTTTTTTCTTCCGCTTCTCTTTATACGCTACTTTTTATTCTTCCACAGTTTTTCTTCAGCTTCTCTTAATTTGCTTTTTTCTTCCGCAATTTTTCATCCTCTTGTATTCTTCCACTTCTATTTTTCCACTTCCTTTCTTCCCCTTCTATTCCTCTGCCACTCTTTTTCTGTTTCATTTCTTTTGATTATCGTCTTTCGCTTCTCTTCTTCCCTATTTTCCTGTCGCTTCTCTTTTTCTGCTTCCATTCTTCCGCTTCCTCTCCTTTTGTTCACTTTTTTGGGTTTATTTTCCTTCTCTCTTCTTCTCTTTTTTTCTTCCACCTCTCTTTTTTCACATTATTTATCGGTCTAATCCTTATCAAACAAAGAAGTTTTATTTTCTCCCAACCATTTTCGCTTCAATTTATCATTTGCATTCATTTTCATCTTCTTGCCAGCTTTCCAATGTTTGCTTTTATCTCTTCGACTTCACTTGCTTCACTTTTGTTTCCACAAAACACCCTGCAACCTTATTTCCATTCGCAGCTTCACATTTATTCAGCTTTGTATGATACACTCAGCGAAATAAACTTTCGATGTTCACAAGATTTCATTAGGATTATTTGCCAAAAGAAATAAGTATGAATTTTTCGTTAATTTGCCTTATAAGAACAAAAAATATGGAAAAACATGGATTCGATAGTGGAGTCACTCAAATTTAAGTAAATGTTAGCAGCAGAAGCAGGAGTCGTCAGTGGCATTGACAAGTCGACAAATCAAAATTATACATCTGATTTGAGTCGATGTTTTTGATTTGAGTGACACCACTATTGATGAAAAAAAACGACTCAAAACTGAGTTTAAACGGCTGGCCGTGCACTGACAGAACTTTAAACGGCTGGCCGTGTGTACGGTGGGTTGAAAGTAGAATAGAAGTATTGAAAATTGAGCGAAAGGGCATGGGTAAAGTAGTTCTCGAACCAAGGACGTTACTATTGCCTAACATTCCAGTGCGGGATAGGTCGAGGCACGGACGAATCCGCCACCACAACAGGCAAACGTAACGTGTTGCATCGCGCTCATTTGCCACTGATAGCTTGTGATAATTTCTAGCGGTAGTTTGTACACACTCTGTTTTGATGTGTTTATGGGAGAGGAACCCTCTTTTAGGATTTTTAGGGTTAGTTAGGCATTGATCGATAAGTTATGAAGTTAAGTATTTAATGTACACGAAATGGTCACGCCATATGAACAATGTAAACCAGGTGCTATTTAGATCAATCTTATGTTTTTTATTACCACAATTTTAACTAGGATTAAGAGCAAAATGTAACATATGGTCTACTCCTGATTGACGACAATAAATAATAATTTTGGCAGCAATTTTTATTTGTATAGACAACGCTAGGAACCAACTAATACTCTTGATGTTAAGTAATTTAGAGTAACGGCAGCTGATTTATCCTAGTTCGATTAGTTGGGAAGCTCAATAAGCTTTTTATTATCCATGGAAAGATTTATTTTGATAAAATTGTTTATTCAAATTCCAGTTTTCCATCGGACTTTTTGTTTCCAATTCTTCCTACCCTCAAAACCAACTTAATTCATCACCCTGTATCCCTGAATAACAGTCTAAATAAAAACAAACAGCACACCTCAAAGCTGGCCTACAAAGATAAATTGTTTAATGAGATACTAATTTAGATTAACACCCATATCCGACCTCGTCATCGCCGTTTTGAGGATTTCACAAAAAAAAATGAGCCTTCAACCATGCTTGTAGATTGTCACTCCCCGGAAACGGCGCGAATTAAAAGAAAAACCAAAAGATGCCTGCCTCCACCCACCCGGTGCGGATGGCTGCGGCTCTTCGTTTCTCATTAATTGAGCCAAAATGAGCTGTTTTATGATACCCCACCCATCCACTGACGACTCCTGCTTCTGCTGCTAATATTCCTCCGAGGGATCATCATTGCTCTTGTCTTTATGTTGCTTTCAGCATCGTTCACCTCCATCGTGGTCGTCCTCGTCGGGTGTGTTATCTCAGGCGAAAATGTAATTAGGCTGCGTGTAATTTGAGGCTTTTCCGGTGTTTTACTCGGAAACATAGAAACTGCGGCTAAGACGGCGCTGGGAAATCCTGCCCTTTGGGATACCAGTGCCGGTGGGAGGGCCGGTTTCTAAACAGACCATGGTAGATTATTATCCGCTGTTGTACTGGGGAGATGATGTGGCCAGGGGATTTTGGACGGTGTCATTTTTACTTCAAGAGGCGACGACCGGTGGGGGTGTGGAAAAATGGAAGAAAAATAATGCGTAACGTTGCATCTCCAGGATATTTGTATAATAGATAATTGGCAGGCAATTACAGATCTCACGGTGTCTGTTATTTTGTTATGCTCTCGGATAATAAATCGTTGGCATTAGCAGATGTTTGCGTTTTAATTTTCTTACTAATATTGACTGGAAGTGAGATTTCCGCCCTCAGTTTCTATCGGTTAAAAAGTCTTGGAGTTGTTCATGAAGGAACAGGATCATACTTAAAAAATATTGGTGTTTATCATTGAGAGGTCTTCAACAACAGTGGAGTTGAGAATAAGCAACAAGTAAATTATAAAAGAAGAAGAAACAGGGGTTTCAAAGGTTTCAGTGCAAATCTTAAGGAAGTTCATTTACACTTAATTCAACTTTTCACAAATACTTTACCAAAAATACTAACCAATGAATCCATCATCATTACTGAAATAATCTTCAATTAATCATCCCACTTAATTCTGCAAAGCAAACAATCAAATCGCATAATCCACAAAACAAACATAGAACTTAATAGCTCAAAATTGGATAATTATCATTCCCTGAAAAGTCAAACCTCAAACTGCAACCTTTCACCGAGTGAACAAAAAAAAAATTGCATGTAGCAAAATTACCATCACAAAGCGCACTCATCCGAATCCCTTGCGAAAAAAAAACCGCACGCCCTCTTGCACGTGAATAACGGAAGCCCACCGCAAAACCCATTGCAAACAACCGATCCCACTGGAAGAGAGGGAAAGCCCTCATCCTCGCATTTCACCGAAAAAATGCAACATGCAAAACAAAAACCATCATCCTTATGCCACCTCTCTGCAAAGGAAAGCACCGAGTGAAAGCATTGAGCTCCTGACTATTAACCAACCACCAAGAGCTGAACACGGCAGACAGGAAGCGAAAGTGAAGTGCAAAAATAATCATTAATGGCAGCATAATTAATCATCAATTAAAAGAGAGATTTGAGCAATAAAAAATGAAAAAAGTGCCATTAAATTATTAAGGCCTGTGCCAACAAATAATGTGTGATCAGCATTAAAAAATTAGGAATGAGCAATAAAAGATGAGAAAAGATCTTCGGATAATCTAATTGTGACCGATAAATCTGTCAAATAAAGCAACAGCTATTAGTATATGTGCAATTAAATATGGCAGTATTTCCGCCAAATTATGTAATTTGAGCACTAAACTATTTGCATATGTCTTTAATTTTGTTAGATTTTCCCATAAAAACAGTAAAATGAGCAATGGATATTTATTTATCCATTGCTCATTTTACTGTTTCTATGGGAAAATCCAACAAAATTAAAAGACATATGCGAATAGTTTAGTGCTCAAATTACATAATTTGGCGGAAATACTGCCATATTTAATTGCACATATACTAATAGCTGTTGCTTTATTTGATAGATTTACCGGTCACAATTAGATTATCCGAAGATCTTTTCTCATCTTTTATTGCTCATTCCTAATTTTTTAATGCTGATCACACATTATTTGTTGGCACAGGCCTTAATAATTTAGTGGCACTTTTTTCATTTTTTGGTGCTTTTTCTGAATTACTAAGTGCAGGTAAATATTTTAGCCAATCATTAATTACCCCTTGGTCGATGACTGCCGAGTTCGTCGTTTCAGTGCGACGGGAAACAGGTAGAATGCGGGTCCCCCTCACCCCTGGGTTCACAGCAGGGAATTGCAGAAAAGGAAGGAAAAAAGGTAGGACCCATTATTGGGATGTTTTTGCAATCAGAAAAATGCAACACAAAGCCAAACAAAACAGTTGTCATTTGTGACTGCTGCGGATCATTGTTCGGATTTGTTCGGATTCGGGAAGTCGGAAGCTGCCTTGGCTCGATAATAAGGTGTTTCCTGGATTGCGTGACATCGTGTTTGGATTATTTTATGCACATTTTAATGTTCGGAGTCATAGGGGTATGCTAGAGAGGATATTTTTTAAAAGATCCAGTGTAATTTTCCACGCTTGGAGATTTAATGTCTTATAGGAAGAATGCAGTTCCGTTTGGATTTATTAGAACTTTTGAATTTTAAGGCCATTGAAAGTAACACAGAGTGGAAAAAGAACATCATGAG
Source organism: Aedes japonicus (assembly GCA_034211315.2). Lineage (NCBI taxonomy): Eukaryota > Metazoa > Arthropoda > Insecta > Diptera > Culicidae > Aedes > Aedes japonicus. The sequence goes on from JASCZW010019188.1 coordinate 7,589, forward strand.
TTAATTAATTTATACCAAAAATAAGAATCCAAACTTGAGTGCTCTAAGACGTTGCGAATCAAAACAAACCCAAAAAAAGAGACAGTTCCTCTCCCATGTGCGCATCAAAACAGAGTGCACAAAATATATCGCTAGAATAACTATCATAAGCCATCAGTACTACATGAGCGCTTTTCATACGTCATCAGTAGTATATGAGCGCGTACCAACACGTTACTTTTGCCTGTTGATGTGGCGGATTCGTCCGTGCCTCGACCTACCCCGCAGTGGGATGTTAGGCAAAAGATGACGTCCATGGTTCGAGTACCACTACTGGACCCATGCCCTTTCGCTCAAATTTTCAAACATCTGTTCGATTTCCTACGCTGCCGCACACTGACGGAACTTTCAACACTTTCTCTTCATATCTTTCATTCTAGCAAAAACATTAATGTGCACTCTTGATGCCTCATGGTGATGAGCGAACATTTCCTTATACATCAAGAATCCAAACATAGAAGGAGAAGACACATCAAACGTGCAGAAACAATAACAGATTTTAAGAGACAATGTATATCACACGTCAAAGCTGCATTTCGATCAGCTACTCTGTTTACTACTCTTGACTAATTTTATACCTTGACGATGTTATTACAATAGATACTTTTCGTCTCGATTATGATGATGGATGTATAGTTCATATTCGTTATTGTTATTTAGAGTAGTTTTATTTTTTTTTGTGTTGTCTACAAAAGTTTGAGCCTCGCGCGCGTTATACAGATATGAAGGACTTCTTTATGAATTAAAAAAAAATATTGGTCTTTGGTGCTTGAAAAGATGCCCTGAAAAAGGAGTGGGTTATCTGGCCAATAATCGGGGAATTCCTTGTCAATTCTGTCGTGGTTGAAAGTAAAAGTTTGACTAGGGCCGGTCCAGGATTTTTTCGGTTTGGAAATGTTCTCGATTTCCCTGGTTGGGGATATTCTTGTTTAGCCCAAAAAAAAAGCTGGCCTCTTCCTAGTGTTGCAACTGCATTGACTATGTAGTGGGCAGGATCGGATATTGACTTGTCTTTTGATAATGTTCTTATACGGGATTCTGTGATTTGAATTGTAATAGAATTTCCTGATCGCTGGGAATTCTTGCGAATATTTGTGGTTGACATCATTAGCTTTTCACAATTTTATCGCTGTAAAGCAAATAACCAGTTTTTGAAAAAGTTTGCTTCTATAGATAAAACCAGTTCGTTTATTTTTGCATAGCTGGTCAAAGCCTAAGAACACCACTCTCCCTTTCGCTCAATTTGGAACCAAGCCGAAGAAAAATCCCCTATCATAGCGTTAGCGTCTACAATTGCTGATCTACGCACGGAAATCAAACAGCTACACTCAAAGCCCACTATGAATTCCTCACCTGCAACAAATACACGTTGGCCTGTAATCATAGGTAAGGAGTGTATCGAAAAGTAGTTATTGTCGAGATTTTCGGTTGTCACTCCAGGAGCTCGGACAAACTTGTTTGCCTGTTGAGGATCCATGGCAACGGTTGATTTAATATTCCTTTCGGTCGGTCCAAGTCGGTTTCTGCACTTTGCAAACGAAGGGAAAACAAGGGCAACTCTCAACCCCTTGTTTTACCCAATCGCGCTAGCAAACTGTGGCCAGTAATACACCAACCGTCGGATTGCTGCCGCCACACCGTACTTCAAGAACTTGATTACTGCTCACACGCCGAATTGCCGCTGTTCCCTGCTTTCCGTTATCAGTGGTAGATTTTTTTTGGTTCTGTTTCGGATTAGCCTCCGATCGATTCAACTTTCGTTGATGGAATGAGCTTCACTGATGATGATGAAATGTGTCTTTATTTGTCGTTTTTTAATGTTTACATTTGATTTTACAATTCAATTGATTAGCCAGAGGGGCTCTTCATCTTCGTTCTTTCTTTATGTTTTTATGTTTGTTTGTGGTGTGATTCGTCAATTAATTATTCTAATGTACATATTATCCCCTATGGGGATTGGTGGGTTAAATTTAAACAATTTGATAACCTACCTAACTACAGTGCCTACAATTTGAAAAACCTAGGGGAGGGGTACCAGGTCCCGAATGACTTGGTGGTCTGTAAGGTGGCAACGTGTCCTGTACCTATTGATAGTCTCACTAAAACGATCTTCGAGTGTTTTAATATTGGCCAGACGGTGGATCTCAGTATTTCTCGTCCGCGGAGGAGAGTTCAGGATTATCCTGAGAAACTTGTTTTGAACCCGCTGTAATTTCAGGTGGTGTGTTTTCGCGCAGCTCTCCCAGATCGGCATGCCGTACTCGATAACCGGGAGAATGATCTGTTTGTAGATAGCAAGCTTGTTCTTCAGGGACAATGTAGACTTTCTGTGCAGCAAGGGGTACATAAGCTTCAACAGAACGTTACATTTTGTGACAGTCTTGTCAACCTGTTCCCTGAAATTCAGCCTGCTATCTAGAGTCACGCCAAGATATATGGCTGAATTGGTCCATTCCACCGTTGTGCCGTTTAGACGAATTTTAACATCCTCAGCCGGAACAAGTCTGGGCGATTTCGAGTGTGGGAAGAGAATGACCTGGGTCTTCGCTGCATTGATGCAGATCTTCCAGTCTGTGAGATACTTCAACAGAACATTCAGGCTTCGCTGCAGTTTCGATGCGATCGCTCTCACTACCCTACCATTGTGGACGACTGCGGTATCATCGGCAAACAGCGACAGAGATCCGTTTTCAGGAGTGGGGTATGTCCGAGGTGAACAGGTTGAACAGAAGTGGACCTAGTATGCTTCCTGCGGAACACCGGCGGAAACCTCCTGCGCATCAGAAACTGCACCATGCAGCGAAACACTGAATGTTCTGTTTGATAAGTAGCTTTTTACCATCTTCACCAGGAAGACTGGAAGATTGAACCGATGCAGCTTGTACACCAGACCATCATGCCAGACGTTGTCAAACGCCTTTTCCACGTCAAGAAGGGCCATGGCAGATGTTTTCGAAACAGACTTGTTTCGCCTGAGGATGTTAGTGACTCGATTCAGTTGATGTACCGTTGATCGACCGCGTCGAAAGCCAAACTGTACATCAAGCAGAATGTTGAGTTCGTCGGTAGATGTAAGGAGCCGACGGTAAATTGCTTTCTCGAAAAGTTTTGATACTCCCGAGAGAAGGCTGATGGGTCGATAGCTCTTGGAACATGAAGGATCTTTCCCAGGTTTCCGGATGGGTATGACTTTAGCTGACTTCCAGCACGAGGGAAAGTAGCTAAGTCTAAGGCATTGATTAAATATTAATGCTAGATGTTCGTAGAATTGGGAACTCAAGTGCTTGAGTTCCAAATTCAAAATTTTGTCGAAACCTGGGGCCTTCATGTTCTTCGACGTTTTGATATAGGTCGATAGTTCGTCAGCTGTGATCTCTAATTCCTCCGAAAAATCATTGGGATATAGATGGATGTTATTCGCATGCTCGTTAACGGCAGCTTCATGAGGACTGACGATGTTCTGTCCAAGATTGTGTGAGCTGACAAAATGTCGACCTATCTCAGCAGCCTTCTCAGCGGGAGTAATCAAACGATCCTTAGAGTCATTATTGTCTAGTGGGATCAACGGTGGAATGGGCCTAGGCTTGGTTTTTAAAATTTTTGTTAATTTCCAGAACGGCTTAGCACAATCTGGGAGGGCGCGGATTGTGTTGGCAAAGTTATTGTTTCTGAGATCCACCATTCTGGCCTTAATGATCTTGTTCAAACGATTGCACCTCTGATTTTAACGCAGGCAGACTAGTACGTTGATACTGTCTGCGAGTGGTGTTTCGAAGACGGATCAAGCTTTTAGTGAGACTATCAATAGGTAAAGAGTTGCTCACCTGTGTTACTTCCGGAATGTGGTGCTCCCGGGCCTGGGAGATCGCCTGCTCGATCGACTGCAGTTGCCGATCGATGTCGTCGGTTGATTCGGGGCGTCTATCGTAATCGACCGTGTTGTCGACCTGATGACGGAACTGGATCCAGTTGGCGCGATGGTAGTTTCGCCTGGTTACGGAATGCCGGTTGACGCAGGACCCAACTTCAGCCACCACCGGATAGTGGTCTGAGCTGAGCTCCTGGTGAGCGATCGGCTGGCCGATGTTGTTCCCCATGTTGGTGAGGAAGATGTCTATCGTAGCATGGACCCCGGATCTGCTCAACCGGGTGGGAGTATCCGGGCCCAGGATGGTGTAGTGGCCCTCTTCCAGGTCGTCGTGTAGGATGGAGCCGTTCTTGTTTCGTCGTGCGTTTCCCCAGGTTTCATGTTTTGCGTTCAGGTCACCGGCGATAATAAACTGCCCATGCCTCCGAGTGAGCTTGATGATGTCGTTTCGCAAGATCCTATCTGTCCCGTTGTTTGTGCTTGCTTGTTTAGGACAATAGGCCGCGATGATGGTGATAGGGCCGACGGTGGATTCGACCTTGACTCCGATGGCTTCGACGAATTGGAGCTGCAGACTCGGAAGCATCTGGCAGTTGATGTTGGTACGCAGGGCGATGGCGACACCCCCTCCGGCGGAACTGGTTCGATCGAGTCTGATCAGGCGGAAATCTGGCAGAAACACGTTGATCTCTGGCTTGAGATGCGTCTCGGTGATGATTGCGATGTCAATGGACCGGTCGTTGAGGAAGTTAATAAACTCGATGTTTTTGCTCTTCAGCGAGCAAGCGTTCCAATTTGCGATATTAACGATTTCACGGTCCATTGAGGAACGCAATCATCGCCTGGATTTGTTCTCCGCGTGTCCTGCAGGATCGCTTGATGATGATGGCCTGGGTCAGGATTGCGACGACTTCCTCCGTAGAAAGCATCGAATCATCGATCGCACCAGATGTTGCACCGGAGTACGACGGTCCTGGAAGATTGCTTTGGGATGGTTGGGTTGCTGCAGCTGCGAACCGATGTTGAACCGATGGCCGACTGGGAACCGGACGGTTTGGTGGCACTTGTCGTGTTGGGAGAGCGGGAAAGTTCTCGGTTGTGAGGGCCGGAGGCGGACCAGATCGTCGTCGATGGCCGGGTTGGTTTTTGGCTGACGATTTTTTCCGAATGGCGATAAATTCGGCTCGCTTCGGGCATTCCCTGCTTGTCGCTTTGTGCGCCGCACCGCAGTTGGCACACACTGGCTCGGCATCCTCCATCCGTTCACAAGCATCGGCTTCGTGGTGTTTGCCGCAATCAACGCAGCGCTTCGCCATGTGGCAATTTTTGGTGCCATGCCCGAACATCAGGCAGTTCTGGCACTGAGTTACGTCGCGGTGAATAGGTTGGTACCGGTCCCACTTCACGACGATGTGAAACAGCGCTCTGACGTTCTGAAGGTCCTTCATGCACGTCGTGTTCTTCTCGAAGTGCACCTGGTAGAGCTGATCCCGGTAGCTTCTCGAGATATCATGCCGACGCATTTTATTGATTTGCACCGGTTTCAGTCCATTGGCCTTTAACTCGGCGGCCAGTTCCTCCGTCTTCTTCTCCGGGAGGCCACGCAAAACCACCTTGAAGGGTTTGTCGGCTTCGATGTCGTGCGTGTAGTACTGCACGTTCATCTGCTTCAAGATTTCCTTGACAGCGTTGAAATGGGGAAGCGCCGAAACCATCAGTTTATAGCCCTGCGAGCAGAGCTGGATTGTGCACCGTAGGCCCTTGTTGATGTAGTGGTACACCCTGTCGAGCAAGCCTTCAGGGAATCCCTTCACAAAAAGCGGCGGCAATTTCTCCTTCTTCTCTATTTTCGGTGTATCGCCGTTCTCCAGAACGGCGTACCGATTGTTAGCTAGCAGCTTTTTAGATGACAGCACATCATCGGGTGAATTCAATCGGGAACGTTTCCCAGCTGAGCTTGTGCCGACGTCAACACGCGGCGGCTTCCCCATACCGGGGTCGGACTGTGTATCACACAACGCGAGAGAGAACAGTGCACCACGCACCAAACGAAAGAGCGAACGAGATAAACCGAAAAACTTTTCAGAGCGCGAGCGAAAAACACGACCGAACGTGTCGCTTGTTCAAACTGGAATGATGAGCTTCACTGTATGTAGTAGTAAAATTGATCTTTATTTTCCATTGTTTTTGTCTTATATACTAAGTTTAACATTTTAAGTGTTTCAGCCCATTGGGCTCTTCAGCTTTGTTTAATGTTTTATGTGTTTTATGTGTTAAGTGTGTTTTGTGTTCTAATTATGTTTGTTTTCCAGTTCAGCCCTTGGGGCATTGTTTGTTAAAATTTGATAACCTACCTAATCTACAACTAAAACCACAATTTGAAAATCCTAGGGGTGGGGAACCAGATTCTGAATGATCTGGTGATCCGATGTCAGGCAGCGTGCCCTGTACCGATTGATAGACTCACTAAAGCGATCGTCGAGCATTTTTATCTCGGCCAGACGGTGGACCTCAGATGTTCTTGTCCTCGGAGGGGTGTTCATTATCATCCTGAGGAACTTGTTTTGTACTCTCTGAAGTTTCAGGTGATGTGTTTTTGCACAACTCTCCCAGATTGGCATTGCATACTGATGACCGGAAGTATAATTTGCTTGTAGACAGCAAGCTTATTTTTAAGG
>JASCZW010019189.1:0-14164 GCA_034211315.2 Aedes japonicus
GCCATAACTGATTTATTTAATATAGTTTAGTTACATTAATTGCATATGTTATGCACCTCCGTGCGAGGAGTAACGATTATGATGTAGAAGGAGATGTTCGCTCATCACCGAGAGGCACCAAGAGGAACAACTGTTTTTGGCTAGAATGAAAGATGTGAAGAGAAAGGTTGAAAGGTCCGTCAGAGTGCGGCAGGTAGGAAAATTAACAGATGTTTTTGAAAATTGAGCGAAAGGGCATGTATCCAATGGTACTCGAACCAGCGGACGTCAATCTTTGGCCTCAGCCATCCCACTGCGGGGTAGGCTGTAGCGACGGAACAAGTCCCGCCACTTCAACAGCAAAAATTGACGTATGGAAAGACGCTCATGTACCATCGTGGCTTGTATAGTTTATTCTTAGCGATCTGTTGTGTGCACTCTGTTTACTGATGCGCACATGGGAGAGGAACTCTTTCCTTTTTTGGGTTTGTTTTGATTCGCAACGAATGACGATCACTAAAGTTTTTCTCGTTTTTCACTAAAGTTTTTCTACCCCGCAGTGGGATGTTAGGCAAAGATTGACGTCCATGATTCGAGTACCATTGGATACATGCCCTTTCGCTCAATTTTAAAAAAACATCTGTTAATTTTCCTACCTGCCGCACTCTGACGGACCTTTCAAAACTTTCTCTTCACATCTTTCATTCTAGCCAAAAACATTGTTGTTCTTGGTGCCTCACGGTGATGAGCGAACATCTCCTTCTACATCATAGTTTAGTTAGAAAATTTCCTATATCAACAATTTAAAGGGACTTCGTCGTTTTTGTTCACTTGCAGTCACTTTTTTCATTCGTTTTCAATTTACAAACTGCTTAACTTCTATCCACTTATTCTTAATATTGTTGTTGTTGTTTCTGGTTTCTCACAGATAGGTTGCAAAAACTAAAATAAATAATTGAAAGTGTTTTTTATAACAAACTAGCTGATCCCGGTGCGAGCGTTGCTACGCCTGCAACTAAATGAATGAACATAACATAGGACTGACGCTTTTTTTTAATGAATTTTTTTTTTTTGAGTAATAAGGAATTCAAACTTCTATCAGAACATTCTTCTTACCCAGACAATACACAGTTTGTGGCTTAGTTACCTGGATAATTCTCAGGATTGGTTGAAATTTGTGTTTGAATTCACCATAGAAACATTTCTTGCATTCAAAAAACCCCGCATATCATTTTTGATTCCATTTGCTTGATTAGTTCTCAAGCTATGCAGAAATTTGTGTTTCATTTGTATGCGAGCCGGAAGGGGGAAGCGGTATCAAACAATCATAAGAACCTTACCCAGCCCCAAAAATACCTGCATACATATTTTCACTCCGATCGGTCAGACAGACAGTCAGACAGAAATCCATTTTAATATATATAAAAATCCTGTTTCCAATAACCCCCACATGCCAAATGTAGTTTCATTTACTTGAATAGTTCTCGAATTTTGCAGAAAATTGCGTTTCATTTGTATGAGAGCCCTCCGCCACTTTCAGAGGGCAAAGGGGTCTCAAACCACCATAGAAATATGTCTCACCTTCAAAAAAATCCACATGACAAATTTGATTCCATTTGCTTTATTAGTTCTCGAGTTATGCAGAAAATTGCATTCCATTTCTATGGGACCCCCTTCAGCAAGAGAGCAGAGTGGTTTTAAACCACCATAGAAATATGTCTCTCCTTCAAAAATTCCACATGCCATATTTGAAGAGTCTCAATGACCATAAAAACATTTCTCTCCTTCAAAAACCTCCATATGCAAATTCGGTTCCATTTGCTGGATTAGTACTCGAGTTATGCAAACATTTCTGTTTCATTTATTTGGGATATCCCTCCCTCCACTTCTAGAAGGCGGAGGGGTTTCAAATCATCATAGAAACATTTCTCTTTTTCAAAAACCTCCATATGCCAAATTTGGTTCCATTTGCTGGATTAGTTCTCGAGTTATGCATAAATTTGTGTTTCATTTGTATGGGAGCCCCTCCCCTTCAGAAAAGGGAGGGATCTCAAATTAGCATTGAAACAGTATTCATCTACAAAAACCTCCACATGCCAGATTTGATTCAATTTGCTTGATTAGTTCTCGAGTTATACAGAATATTGTATTTCATTTGTATAGGAGCCCCCCCTTTTAGGGCGAAGAGGAATCTGAAACCATCATAGAAACCTTTCTTGCCTTTAAGACCTCACACATGCTAAATTTGGTTTCTTTTGCTTGGGGTCTCAAACCACCGTAGAAACATTTCTTGCCTACAAAACCTCCACATGCCATATTTGGTTCCATTTGTTTGATTAGTTCTTGAGTTATGCAGAAAATAGTTTTTCATTTACATGGGAGCCCCCCTTTCTTAAGGCGGGAAGGGTTGTCGAACTATAATAAGATCTTTTCCCGGACCCAAAACCCCTGCATACAAATTTGCATAGCGGTAAGGATAGTTTTCATGTTTGGTTTAAATTTGTGTTTCGTATGTATGGTAGCCCCCCTTTTCAGAGTGAGGAGAGGTCTTCAATTACCACAAAAACATTTCTTGCCTTCAAAAACTCACCCATACCAATTTTGGTTCCATTTGCTTGATTAGTTCTCGAGTTATGCAGGAATTTGATTTTCATTTGCATTCCCTTTCTAGAAGCGGGAGGGCTCTCGAACTATCATAAGATGCTTTCCCGGACCCAAAAACCACTGAATACAAATTTGCAAAGCAGTAGGTATAGTTCTCATGTTTGGTTGAAATTTGTTTCATTTGTATGAGAGCCCCCCTTTTTAGAGGGAGGAGGGGCTTTGAACCACCATAAAAACATTTCATGCCTTAAAAAACTCGTCCATTCCAAATTTGGTTCCATTTGCTTGATTATTTCTCGCGTTATGCCGAAATTTGGGCTCCATTTGTTTGAGAGCACCCCCTTCGCCCTTCCTCCTCGTATGACGGAAGAGTTTCAAATCACCATAGAAACATTTCCCTCCTTCAAAAACTTCCACATGCGAAATTTGGTTCCATTTCTCTTATTAGTTCTCTAGTTATGCAAGGATTTGCGTTTCATTTGAATGGGTTCCCCCCCTTTCAGAAAGGGGAGGGGTCTCAAATCAACATAGAATAATGTTTTGTCTTCAAAAACCTCAACATACTAAATTTGGTTCCATTTGCTTGATTAGTTCTCGAGTTGTGTAGAAATTTGTGTTTCATTTGTATGGGAGCCCCCCTTTCCAGTAAAGAGAAGCGTCTCAAACCATCATAAGATTATTCTCCGGTCCCAAAAATCTCTGCATACAAAATTTCACGCCGATCGGTCCTTCCGCTCGCGAGTTAAATCGTGACAAAGGAAACCCCAACTCATTTTTATTATATAGATAGCATTTCCAAGATGTTGTTGAACCATAGCAGACTTTCCAAGATTGTGCTACGACGGAAATTCCAAGAAATTGATTAAACATTGAAAAAGTAAATACTCTAATTGTTATGTTTTGATTCTCCGTGCGTGGAGTAACGATTATGATGTAGAAGGAGATGTTCGCTCATCTCCATGAGGCACCAAGAGTGGACAGTAATGTTTGCTAGAATGAAAGCAATGAAGAGAAAGTGTTGAAAGTTCCGTCAGTCTACGGTAGGTTGATAATAGAATAGAAGTATTGAAAATTGAGCAAAAGGGTATGGGTAGAGTATTACTCGAACCAAGGACGTTACCTTTGCCTAACATCCCACATATCCACTCTTGGTGCCTCATGGTAATGAGCAAACATTTCCTTCTACATCATTGAAAAAGTAGTTCATTTTATGATTCTCGTTTTGATTCGGTACTAAAAATTATCGAGTTGTAGAAGTATAAGTTCTTCCTAAGACTTAAGTACCCTGAACAGATGTTCCTTGAATTATTGGAAAGCCTCTAGAGCTTCTGAAAAACTCCCTGAACTTCTAGGAATGTCCCTAAACTTATGGAAAAACTCTTGGAATGTTTCTCAAACTTTTGAGAATGTAAGAAAAACCTTTGAAGTTTCCTGAATTTCAAGGACGTTTGCTAAAATTCTGGGAAGTTTTCCGATCATTGGGAAGGTTTTCTGAAATAATTGGAAGATTTCAGTCAGGACTTCTGAAAAGTTCTCTGTATTTGTGGGAAGTTCTCTAAGCGTCTGAAAGGTTGGATAAGCTTTTGGAAAGTTTGCTGTCTATGAGAAAGTTCTGTGATCTTTGTGGACGTTCCCTGAAGTTCTGTAAAGTTTTCTGAATTTATGGGAAGTACCCTGAACTTCAAGAATTTTTTTTTAATCTCCTGCAAGTTCTGGAAAGTGTGAGCTGTTTAGGCACTGAACATTAATTTTCGTTTATATTAAAAAATCGAAGGAAGGACTAACAAATCTATTCTTTGTTTTCTGCAACGAAACTGATTTGTACTTTTTAAGCAGCTACCTTCGTATTTAATGCCACACGCGCAACTGTCACAAGCACTAAGCAATTGTTGACAAAGAAAGAACATTCGTTCATTCTTCGAAAACAATACAAAGAGCTACGAGTAATTTGTTACCAATAAAAAAGAAACGTCTCTCTGGTGGTTGTCTGAATGACTAACAGATCTACTTTATCAGCTCAAAATATAATTGAAAAAAAAAAGCACAACTACGAGAAGTTGTGACTGATAAAGGATTTGATTCTGCATGTTCAGAGAGAGCTGTTATATGGAGTCCGTGGTTGATCGCACTAGGCCATGTTGACTTGTGAGAAGTTACTTGATTATTGTGTATGTAGTTCTTACTCTCGACCGCGCTGTCTTTTCTATTTTGGGATAAATTAATGCTTCCGATCATCCCAGCAGGAACACGAACATTTATCAGTTCGAGCGAAGAGAAGCAGCGATTGGGCATTGTGCATAAAAGGTGTAATGATAGCAGTTTGTTAGATACCAAGCAATATGAATTTTTCATAAAATTTACGAGACATTGGTCCAATGTTCAAAATCCATGTTTACGAAACGAGTGAAAGCTAATTTACGAAAATAAATTATCAGTGTAGAGTACCCGTAACCAGAAAAAAAAGGAGATTAGTTTTTTCCATTTAATTACAACTACCTTTATTGCTTATCTTGACAGATCTTGACGCGTATTTTGTCTACAATGTGCAGACTTCTTCAGTGTCGTGTACTAATACTCGACTCCTACAAGTTTCTGAACACCTGAGAAGTTCCTTTTACTTTTGAAAAGTTTCATGAACTTTGGAGAAATTTTCTAAAGCTCTAGAAAATCCACAAACTTTGGAAAAGCTTAATCAATTTCAATATTTTAGAAAATTCCCTGAAATTATGGAAAGGTTTCTGAAATTCTTGGGTAGTTCTGTGAACTTCTGAGAAATTCCCTAAACAAATCTGAGCTTTTGGGAAGAACCCTTAACTTTTTGGAAACTCCATGCATTTATAAAAAATTCGATAAATTTCTGATAAATACCCTGAATTCCAGCGCATATGCTGAACTGCTGGAAGAAACCTTAATTTCTGGGAAGTTCCTTGGTTTTCTGGAAATTTTCCTGATTTTCTGGGATGTTCCCTAAACATCAAGGATAATTGCAAAACTTCTGGAAACCCAGGGCCGTAAGTCTTCAAGATGGCTTTGCAAAAGTTTCTCAGGGTCAGTAGGCTGGTTGACTCTCCAATCCTTACATTTTCGTCGAAACAACTAGCTGAGGAAGCGGACGCCAATATCCATAAGGCTTCTTTAACGAGCTGCTTCATAAATTAGCTGAAAAAAATCATCAGATTACTCTAAGTGTCACATAATATCCAGGAACTTCTCTCTTTTTATAATGCACGGAATTGATTTCGAGAAGAACAGCCAATCTCTGATTCTCTTTCATCATACTCATGCATGTAGGTGCCTCTGCTGGGATGAGCGGGAATCATAAATTTATCCAAAAAAATAAAAATTAGAGCCCTGTCTAGATTGACGAATTTATACTTTGTTGGCTTATTGCCTTCTCTCAACTAAGTGTTCTAAATGCTCTTCCATAGTTAGTAATCAAGAGATTTCGATGCCAGGTACCATTTTTAGTATGATTGTGTGGCAAGTATATTCCTAAACGAAAACATTCCTAGACCAGATCGGGAATCGAACCCAGCCACCTCCAGCATGGTGTTGCTTTGTTGCCACACCTGAACCGCCTGAGTTTAGGGAGGACCCTTCATACTTATTAATCAAATATCTTATTACGGATCACCATGGCCTAATGAGATCAACAACGGATTCAATAACAGGTCCTTTAAAGAGAGACGTTTCTTTTCAATTTGTAATACAATTTTCGTAGTTATTTATATTTTTTTTTTTGTACAATGCACGAATGTTCTTCCTGAAACAGCTAATAGATTTGTTAGTTCGATTTTGTAAAATAATTTTCAGTGCAGTAGGTAGCTTACTAACAGGGTCATGAGGGTTCCTGAAGCCTGGCATCAGAATTCAACTTCTATTTGGAGCCATTGCCTTTATCAGTTGATCATGCTTCCGATTCTCATCATAGGATTTGTGACATTCTAAGAACCTTCACGAGACACCCACCAGCTGCCCATAATTGTTCGCTACTTCGCTTCACTGGTCCGAGCTAGGCGACGTTCAACGGTTGTCAGATGAGTTACGTACGGTGGCAAGCAGATGAATCTTATGCCTTTTTAAACGCAAATCATACATTGTTGATGAATTTATTGGCTTATATTAATTAATGGAAACAAAGAACAACATTTACCGAGCAAAAGTTTGAGCTTGCGCGTGACCCGTGAAGGTTTTTCTCATTATTGAGCGGTTCCATATCATTTCAGCAACGAGTAATGTTCATATTTTTTGATTTGCATGAAACCTTGCATACAAGTTTTTGGGGAAGAAAAACGCCGTTTTGCATACTTGGTTCGCCATTTTGAATCTAGCCTTACTTATGAGAAGGGCCTATGAAAAATGCACATGATATCTTCAAAAAATTGTATCTCTGAAACGGTTTGTCCGATTGGTTTGGTGTCTTGGGCGAAGTTTTAGACAATTGTTGGTGCTATATGGAAAAAATATGCACGGTAAAAAAAAGTTTGGTTTTTGTGTTTTGAACTAAAATATAGATTTTCCCTTGAAGGTTACATGTCAATAATTTTTTAATTATTCTTATGTTATAGCTGACTGAAAATGCGATCTAGTGCACAGTGAGTTGTTCTGGAGAATATGTTACAATGAAAAAAATTAAAAAAAAAATTACAATTTTCAAAAAAGCTATTAAGAAAAGTCAAAAAAGTTTGTCACTCTAATTTTATGAAAGAACATCAAATTTGCAAGCAAAAAGTACTTCGGTAACATTTTTCTAAGATGCACCGTTTAGAAGATATTACTGATTTAATATTGATTTTTTTGATAACTTAATAAGTTTTGGCCATTTTCGGATGTATTCCGTATTTTTCCAGTTTCAAAAGTATTTTTTTCGGAAAGATTGGAAAACTTTGAGTTAAAATGACACTGCCAGCTTAAAGATTCCAGTGAAATTCTCTGCCTTAATAGTATTTTGAAAAACAAGTTACAAAATCCCACTATCAGGAACAATGATTTCTTCCAGTTATTTTTGGTGTATTGTGTTGAAAATGTGCATTCAACTCTTGCATATCGCCTAACAGTTTAATCCATTTAAATTGGATGTGTTTATACTGTGCATATTTTCTCTCTATTGCCGAACATTGCCCCAGACATCAAACCGATGAGACAACTCGATTTCGAGATACACCTTTTTGAGAACTGCAAATGCAAGCTCCTCAATTAGCAAGATTCAAAAGAGCGAATTAAGCTTATTTTTCAGGGATGGTGATTGTGCGCAGTAAAAAATAACATTATATGTTGGATATCATCAGTTTATTTTTATTCCTGTATTTTTATAAAATTATTGTTTACACAACTTTCTTAACAATATCGAATATTTTGGCATCATTGTCAGGACAGTTTGAAGATGAATCAAATACATTATCTCTTTCCTTTCTTGCATCTGATGCCATATTTCTACTGGTTTTAAATTCGTCTACAATTTTTTGTACTGACCATGATTTTGGAACAATGATAAAATTGATAGTTTTTCTTGCCTTGTGGCTGAATTTAAAAATTTAATTTTCATATTTTCTATGACTTCATCAAACTTGTTTGCTTTTTCTGTTTTAGCGTCCAATTTAAAAAGATTTCTTCGTACACCTTCGACGATTTCTGCGCACTTTTTTTCAGGATAGTGAACATTTTTAACCTTACCTAAATCTATAGGCGAAACACGAATAGCTGCTATTCCTCGGTTGAATATTTCGACGTCTACAGGCATCGTGAAGTCTTCATTTGATTGAATTGTGCTTAGCGTTGACGCTGATGGTACCGTGACCAAACTTTCATAGCTTTGCGAATCAGGTACATCAGGTATGGTCTGAACAGTTGGCATCCTTTAGCCGCCGGCTACGCTTTGTTCTTCGTTTTGGGTGAGGTGAGCTCTTGAATCAATATGTAGACGGCAAGACGAACAAATACGAAAATCCTTGGTGTTGAGTGTGGATACCTTGGAAAATCCAATTGATTTTAGTTTTTGGATGATACCATCCGTGAGATATCGCAGCTCTTTCGAACACTGAATGTCTTTGAATGGGCGAATACATCTATTTACTCATTTGTAATCTGTAACATGAAAATATTTTCCAATTGTTAGTTTTGTACGAAAATATCACAAAACATATAATTAAATGTGTATTTAAAACTTACCTTTGCACCAAAACGTGTTACACTTTCCTTTACAATTATTATGTTATCAAACAACACTAGATCTCGTTCAAAAACACAGGATTATGAGCTGAAATTACTATAATCACTATGCTACTAGCAACCTTTCTGCATTTACTGTTTGGTAGATACTGGATTAATTCAGAACCGAGTCAGACATTATTATACAGCTCACGGGTAGAAATCATAGAATACTGGGTAAAGACTGTTGGAAGATAGGTGGAGTTGAACGCTCAGGTATCGTCGAACCTTCAGGTACGAGTTTGGAGAGTTGGAGCGAGGTAGATTTGCTGGCATAGGTATATTGTTATTGAAGAAGATTGTAAATTGTATATACCTGGAATGAATAAAGAGTGCGGCGGTTGTTGATTGAGGTATCAGTCGGCAGCCGTCTAGTTTGAGGGACGGTGACTAAGACTGCGTTCCTTTTGTTTATTATTAAGAAACGGTCATCGACGGAGCTAGCCTCGTTATGGCCAGCGTGGCCATGGTGGACTAGTTCCAACAAAGACCATG
Source organism: Aedes japonicus (assembly GCA_034211315.2). Lineage (NCBI taxonomy): Eukaryota > Metazoa > Arthropoda > Insecta > Diptera > Culicidae > Aedes > Aedes japonicus. Next base: position 9,286 of record JASCZW010019189.1, read on the forward strand.
TTTACAATCACCAACTGTACGTAGTACAGCTAACTGGTATCTTATTACCTGTATCTAATACTTGTTAGCACGTTTTCAGCACAACGCACCAAAAATCACTTGAAGAAATCATTGTTCCTGATTAAGGCAGAGAATTTCACTCGAATCTTTAAGCTGTCAGTGTCATTTTAACTCAAAATTTTTCAATATTTTTGAAAAAAATACTTTTGAAACTGGAAAAATACGGAATACATCCGAAAAGGGCCAAAACTTATTAAGTTATCAAAAAAATCCATATTAAATCAGTAATATCTTCTAAACGGTGCATCTTAGAAAAATGTTACCCAAGTACTTTTTGCTTGCAAATTTGATGTTCTTTCATAAAATTAGAGTGACAAACTTTTTTGACTTTTCTTAATAGCTTTTTTGAAAATTGTAATTTTTTTTAAATTTTTTTTCATTGTAACCTACTTTTTCCAGAACAACCTACTGTGCACTAGATAGCCTTTTCAGTCAGCTATAACATAAGAATAATTAAAAAATTATTGACATGTAACTTTCAAAGGAAAATCTATTTTAGCTAAAAACACAAAAACCAAACTTTTTTTTACCGTGCATATTTTTTTCCATATAGCACCAACAATTGTCTAAAACTTCGCCGAAGACACCAAACCAATCGGACAAACCGTTTCCGAGATACAATTTTTTGAAGATATCATGTGCATTTTTCATAGGCCCTTCTCATAAGTAAGGCTAGATTCAAAATGGCAAACCAAATATGCAAAACGGCGTTTTTCTTCCCCCAAAACTTGTATGCAAGGTTTCATGCAAATCAAAAAATACAAAAAATTAAAATTGGAAAAATTTCCCACTTGTTCGTGGAATCGCTCTATTACAAAATGACTCAAAATGACAAAAAATAAATGTTTCATAAAAATGCAAAAGTCATGATATGTTTATTTGCACAATGCTGTTTAAAAATATTGAAAGATTTAAGTATTCAAATTAGGCTTGCATTGCAAAACAAACCCCGCACGACGATAATGATTGGATAAAATCAGCAAAATGCATTTTAAAATAAATTTAAAAAAGTGGGTACAATATTTTGCGATAAGGAACAAAACTAAGCATTATTAAATAACTCAATTCTGAGAAATCGTGTATCTTCTTCGAACTACTCAAAACTAAAAAAAAACTAAAGAACTTAACAAAAATTCTGGATACAGTTATCCGTTGCAGTTTATATTAAAACCCTAAAAAAACTGGAGGTTTGCATCTTGCACTTGGTAAGAACACTTGTATAAGTTTTAAATGACTTCCAAACCAACCTCCTTCCCCCTTGTCATCAAACAGGTAGAATAAAAAGGAAGCATAAACTAATCTTCAAATGCTCGACTTTTTTCTATTTGAATTATTGTAATAACATTAAATATTGGTCACAATCACAATACATTTTACATAAAATAAAAAGACCTTGACGTTTCTAATTGAACACAGCTTAAAAAAAAACAATTCATTTTCTGCATTATCTAATGCACATAAAGGAAATGCTCCATTTGGCATAAACTAATGGGATCATTCAGATAAATTTAAGCCGGATATCATTTAAATCAGGTCTGTTATATGGAAGATTGCAAACAATGTTGACTGCTGTATGAAAGATTGCAAATAATTACGGTTATTACGCATGCTTTAACTTAAAATAAAACGAGACGAAATTTGATATGTCTGTTAAAATTCATTACCTTTTTCTTTCTCTTTCTCTTGCATTAAATTCTCACCCAAAAAATCAGCAGCATCATCCTACCTCCATCGCCATCTTTCGGCATGAAGCTCGATGTCGATGCCGGGATGAGCTTCTGCAGTTCGCTTGATCTCAAAGCTTTCCCACTTGGCCTCTGCCGACTTGCATGACTAAATCTGTACGTGCTTTTTCGATTATTTACCAAATGTACGCCCAGGGAGTCGTAAAAGCAGATACGTTAAGAAGCCGAGTTGGCGAACGACGGTTGTCACATTTATGTTCGATCCGTTCGCAGTATGACGAGCCCGCACTGGCTGATAGTGCAAAACTTTGTACATTGTCTTGGCGACTATGAGGCTTCCCAGACCCTGGCGTTGGATGCAATCGCGTACCTGCGGAATGTGGCAAGTTCTAAGAGCGCTTAGGCGGTGATGTGGTGGCGGCGGTGGTGGTTCAGGTATCGCAAAATATACCCAATAGTGCGCTCGTAAACACCACCGTACTTTCTATACGTGGCCAGAAGGAAAAACACCGGCTTCGTCATCGCCGTCGCCGAAGGGAGTTGGGGAAGGAAACGTTTTCGTGCTGAGTAGATTTTGATGTTCTTTCGGTCTCTTCAAAAAACTATACCACCATCCATTCATGGGGACGATTGCGGTGTTGTTGCTGCTGGCAGTGCGCTGATGCCACAACGACGTTGAAAAGTGGAAGATCTTGGGGTATGTCAACGTGATTTAATATCCACGAGAATAGCTTTTAATAACTGCTGGGTATTTTTGTCAGCTGTCGTTGGTTTCCATTAGTGAATATGAAAGGTATGAGCATTATTTTTTCAAGGTATAACATGTAAAGTTTTCACTTTCATGGAGCATTGTAAAAGACATCGCTCGCTGCTGCAATGTTTCTTTTAATTTTAATTTACTCTTCATTTTGATCATTTTTTGTTTTTGTTAGTTTTCTTATCTATATATTGTAAAGAATCAAACGTGTTGGCGTTAGGGCAACGAGAAGAAGAATAACAAGATTGATACAAAAATTATCAATGTAATTGATGGTTCTAACTTGGTTTATAAATTAATCACGAAGGTTATTCAAACATTACCTAGGGTAGGTAACGACTTAAGCACCCCGAGACCCTTTTCCAAGCACGGGGTTAACGTCAACCTATAACGCGCATTTTTTGCAGTATGGTGCTCATCTAGTGAAGCACCATACTGCAAAAAATGAGCGTTGTAAGTTAACGTTTACCCCGTGCTTGGAATAGGGTCTCGGGGTGCTTAAGTCGTTCCCTACCCTACTTCTTTTTTCCTTCTTCCTGAGTAGTACACAACGTGTGGCTAAGAAGTGTTTTGCCCCGTGAATTCAAAACCATGTGGCCTGAGCTGCACCTCCGGGGAGGGTCACTGGTTTGTGGTTATGCCCGGCAAGAAATTCCAACCTCATGTTTACAGTAAAAAAAAAATTAATTTTCACAAACGCGTAAAATTGTTCTTCTTGTCTAATTGCAAGTCAAAACCAGCATAAGCAACGAAATTGTTTGCAATGTTTCATACATTATTCTGTATGAATCATACAGTGCTGTGCATTTTCATGACGGTTATAAGACTATGACCATCATCTTCTCATGATCATTAGAACTCACACATGATGGTCAAATACTGTGTCACTCACAAACAGGTTGATCTTATTTGACCGTTTGTGACAAAAGCATACATGACTGCTGGAGAATGTGATATAAAGAGAGTAGGAAAATCAATCACTCAGTAATTATCGCTGAGAACGATATGCAGGACAAATTATTTTCAACATAATAGGTGTTTACCTCTGGCAATTATTGTCCAATTTTAATTCTTTTGGCACCGTTAGATTCAAAAATTCACCTGCTTCATAGATAATATCGGCAATGTCCGTTTGGATTGATCTGGTTCCTGGAAATCCGGGTTGTCGGGGCTGTAGTCCGGTACTGAGACACTATTTGGGAATTTCAATTGCATTTCCCGAATCTTTGGTATAATTCGTACAAGCTATTTATATACCAATATGGGTCATATGCCGAGTTGTTCCTGGAACGGCCATTCTGGTTTCCGTTTGGTCTCGAATTGCCATGAACGTATTGAGAAGGAATCCTTGGCAATATGGGTATCAAAATTCGAGAAATTTCTCTAGGAGGATATTTCTTAACGTTTTGTGGCCATCTGATGATTTTTCTCCGAACCGGTTACTCCGGAACAGGTTCCCGTGGGACTTCAAGTTGCCAGAAACAAACTTTGAAGGAAACCCTGGCAATATTGGTATCAAAATTCATGAAATTCATTCAGAAGGCTATCTCCCAACGTTTTGTGGCCATTTGATGATTCATCCCAAGAACAGGTTCCCGTGGAGTTTCGGAACTTCATCAAATTTCCCCAGTAGGCTTGTGTGGCTATCTAATGATTTATTCTCGGGACGGTCATTCCGGAACAGAGTCCCGTTTGGCCTCGAGTGGTCATGGACATATTTAGTATATGAGTATCAAAATTCATAAAATTTGAAACCCATTTTGCCAGGATTTCCTTTTAAAAATATTAATGGCCACTCGAGGCCCCTCAGAACCTGACAGGTCCGAAAACAAATCATTAGATAGCCACTAAATGTTGAAAAATATCCTACTGAAGAAATTTCATGAAACTTTGCTTCGCATGTTGCTCCGATTTTCGATTATTCACCACCGTGACCTCAGTCTTATGGTAGGTTAGCTCCAGTTTCTTGGAACTCATCCATCTCTCCACAATGCCAATGGAGTACGAGGCCGTTAGTTCTATCTCTTCGATGGATTCACCACATATCTCAAAGGTGATGTCGTTCGCGAACCCGACTATCTGTACCCCACTCGGGAACTCAAGTCGTAGTACCTAATCGAACATCGTGTTCCATAGCACCGGGCCCAGGATTGAACCTTGTGGGACGCCTGCGGTGCTCTGGACACGTTTCTGGCCTACCTCTGTATTATACACCAGTTCGCGATTCTTGAAGTAGCTTCCAAGAATCTTGTACAGGTACCTAGCAACCTGAAGCGTTGAAGCGAGTCGGCGATAGCCACCCAACTGGCTCCATTGAACGCATTTCACGTCAACGGTGACCACTGCACAGTAGTGGACTCTCGCCTCTTGCGCTGGA
>JASCZW010019190.1:0-14168 GCA_034211315.2 Aedes japonicus
CTCGTTTAATTTCAAGCCAAAGAAGGTGTAAACAACGCAATTGTTTGCAATCTTTCATGCTCCACGTAATGTTTGCGATCTTTCATACAAAAGGCTGGATTCAGGCGCGTTATCTGGCAAAAATTTACAAATAAGGGATATTTTCTGCAAATCTATGCCTTTTTGTGCAATAGATAACGCAAAAAAATCAATGTTTCTTTTATCTGTGCATTTTATTAAATTAAATATTGTTGTTTGTAGATGCTGCTAAACATATTCGACTTTCTCCGTCACCCGACGGATTGATGGAACTACTGCTGATGTAGGTAGTTCTGTATCTGGTTCTGGTTCGAGTCTATCCGCCGCTCCACCATCCGCTTCTCTATCAATCATTCTTGTGATCAAGTCAAGTCAGGTCACGTAAGTAAAAAATTCAAAGTGTGATGGGGAACTGATTCTGCCTCCCGCACAGAAAAATATAATTAATTTTAACAAGCGCGTAAAATTTCCTCATTAATTCAGAAGCCAAAGGACCGTAAACAACGATATTACTTGCAATCTTTCTTTACAACAGGCTTGATTTGCTGACGTTATCTGGCTTAAATTTACCTAGATATCCCATTATTTTCTGCCAGCTAGTATTCCCTTTATGTGCATTAGATAACAGAAAATTCAGTGTTCTTTATCTAAGTGTGTTTTCTTAAGATATTTAATTACTTAAAAGATACTCCATTATATGTCTATTACTCTATTACTGCTCTATTATGCTCTATTTCAAAACATGTATCGAAATAAAATCTAGTAACAAGGGAGGTGGGGTCTGAGATTTGCAAAAGAAATGGTCAATTGGTTTAAACATATAAACTTAGTGAAAGCATTAAACTCAATACCAACATGTGTTTAATTTTTAGTAATCGACCTTCAAACCGTGCTGACTCTGAAGAGGCGTTCCAAAAAGTAAGTGTATTATCTTTTTCACGACTAGGTTTGACTAGGTCGTCGACTTAAAGAAACTCTAAAGCATCGGGCGACGAATTTGTATGTGTTTAACCTAGTGGTTTTCCAATTAATTGGTGAAAAATACAAGAAAATTATGTATAAATTCGTTAATTGTACGTTCTGAAAAGCCACCTAAATTTGGGCAATTATTCATCATGGTTATATTGAAGAAATGAGTTTTTTCTGCAAAATTGTATTCCATACCATTGTCCTTGTTCCAGTGTAGGTAGGGGTAGAAAGGCAAGCGTGCCATTCTAAATATTGTTCTTTCTAAGGGTCTCATATCATGGATTTCTAAGAGTTTGTGTACCAAACTACAAGATTATGATTGGGTGTGCCAACAGTATAATTAACATTAAAAACATATATAAAATAAAAATCGTAACTAAAAACCATAAATACAAGCTTTGAAAAATATATACCTCCCGTATCAAAAAACGAATAAACTCATTAATAAGGTGCAGTAAGATAAGTCCAAGTGGGTTACGATTTAGAAACATTTCTTATTCCTGATAAAAGACTGAAATATCCGTGAAAATTCATAATACCAAAAAAACACTCAATATTCCATTGAATACACTTACACAATATAACAAAAATATTTAAAAATATATAAATAAAATGCACCTTTTCAATATCGAAAGACGAATCGAATATTCATAGTAGACAGTAGACAATTCCCTTCACACAAACATTTTTTATTTCACTGTAACACTAATTTTCAGTGTAGTGTTTTTTATTTATGAAATAAAAATGAATATTTAAATTCAACTTTTTTAATTTTTTTTAACTTGGAAAAATTGATGCTGTTATTCATTGTTATTTAATGGTTATTTTTGGACAAAGAAACAAAAATTTTATTGAAAACTGAATACAAAATTGGAAAAAAAACTATAGATATAATTGTGAAATCTATGGGAATGCTACAAGCTTAAGTGTCACTTTAAAAATATGAAATAATAGTGTTGGTGCACCCAATCCAAGATATAAATGCAGAAGCCACTGCTTAGTGAAAATGACATAATTCGCTCTCATTTTTCGTAGTTTACAAAAAAATATCTATATACTTTTTAGAACATTCCCAGACATTTTAAATTTTATCACCGACGCCGGCAAAGAAGAAGCTATACGCCTGGATGATTTGATTTTATTTTTGCAAGACAAAGGTCGAAAGACAAAAGGCCGAAAGGCACAAGGCAGAATAATGGAGAGACGGACAAAAGGTCGAAAGTCAAGCTTCGTAGAATGAATTTCCAAACATCAAATGGACGAAGGGTCAAATAGTGCAGTGGCGAAGGGACAAACATCAAGAACGAAATAAGAACATATGTTGGAACATTAATGTCTTATGTCGAAGTTAATTAAGGGGATATACAGTAGGCCGTATATTTTGAAAAAAATGCCAAGTTAGAATGTTCGTACATAACTAGAAAACAAACATACTTAAGGTGAAGACCATACGTTGACGTTAAGTGCTCCCCCAACGGACCTGAAGGAAAGTGGTAGTACGAGTGACCACCCCACACGGCGGCAAACACTACTGTAGAGTACGGTCGCGCAGGTCGACCAAAGGAATCAGTGTCGTCGGGTTGATAACATTTTTTGTTTGTTTGTTTTTTATCATCAATGTTGTTGGGACACTTTATCATCACTTTATCATCACTTTATCTCACTCACCAGTTTTAGGTACAGCACAATAAGATATGCCATGACGTGGCTGGAGAGTAACAAATTAACCCCGTTCTGCTTTTAATTAGATGGTCGAATTCAATCCAGGCCCGTCCCCTTCCTTGTTATTTGTCGCGCACCTCTTTCTATCATCACTAGATTTAAAATCACTTACCATAGTGAATCCGCAGTCTATAAATAAACCTGCCTCACTAACACAAATCTCTCCCTTCCCTTGACGGTGGACACGGTCTCTATCAATGATTGTCAAACCGTCATCCTTACCCCCCCCCCTCCCTAAGACCGCGTGGACGTAGCCGGCGCCGGTACTGATCTATAAATAGAATGGGCAACTGGTGAACTGAGGTGAAACTGGTGTACTGATAAGTGTCCCAAACAACATTGATTATAAAAAAACAAACAAACATAAAATGTTATCAACCTGACGTTGGTCGACATGCAAGACCATACACTGAAGTAGTGAACTTGCCACCGCGTGGGTAGTCACCTGTACTACCATTTCTTTAGGTCCGTTGGGGGAGCACTTAACGTCAGCGTGCGATTGTCTTCAAAATTTCAGTATGTTTGTTTTTTCTAGCCAAGACGAACATTTCAACGGGTGGAATTCCTTGGACTCGGAATTTTTTTCAAAATAAGGGATGGCCTAACATAAATCATTTTTGAAAAAAAAATCAAGGGAAGTTTTAACTCAAATCAATCGAAACTTTTTTATAATTATAAGTGTATCCATGCAGTATACAAAAATATTTGTTTTTTTCAAGAAAATGGCGGCCGTTAGAGTGCGTTGAAAAAGTCGTTGCATTTTGCTTGTGCCGGCTCTCCTGGTCGCAGTTTCGATCTGAAACCAGCTAACCCAAAAAAAATTACATTAATTACATTTACAGTTAGTAGATGAATTGAAAATTATCGGTTTGCGCGCGAAGAAGGCGTTTCCAAAATACGATAAAACGAAACACTTGGTGTTCAAATTTCTAAAAAGGTTTCAGAAGCGTATTTTACGGGAAATTTACCAACTTCTTATGCAAAAAAAAATCAAATTTTTGGTCATTCTAACTGTATATTCCCCCTTAATGCAGAACCAATTTTATCATCTACTAATCAAAAAAATACAAATAAATCTAAATTCACGAAAAACAATAACGAGAAACGAGAACAAAAATAGACTTAATTTATTTTAATAAGTGTTTTTCGGTTTGCATATTTATCAATATCGATTGAATGCAATGACTATATTTGTGTTTCGATATATTGACGTTTTCATTCACAATTTTAAAATAAATAGAAACTATTTCAAACCACAAAAGAAGGGTATGTGTCCCTTGACTCAGCCTAATAAAGGGTGTCCACGATGAAATTGCCACACTATGAAATTGCTCTAACTTTTTAACCGTTGGGTAGAATTTAATGAAAATTTGGGTGGATTTGGTTTTACAGTGCATTATTTACATCCTGCAAGTTTTAAAGTCACCGTGATCAAAACTCGCGGAAATGGGAGTCGAAAAAGAATACAGCTCGTGCGGAGCGAAATCTTGCGCATTCATCCACGAGTACGAGGATCCACTCGCATCGTTCCATCGCTAAAACGCGTTGGGAATCGCGAATTTCCACGGTGTCGCGAGTGATTAAGCGGTTCGAGGAACGGTTGATCCACCGATCGGAGGCCCAGAAGTGAAGGGAAAAAGTATTCCGTACAACGCCAAAAATCACAACCGCGTAGTTGGGGCTCTCTCAACCGAAACTCGAACGCACCGAACGTTTCGGGATGTTGCTGGGCGAAGCCGCACCTGAGCCGAAGTTTTGTCCAGAAGGCCAAAACTAAGGCTGGGCTTCGAACGTTCAAGGTACAAAAAGGCCCCTAATCGCGACGTGAAAAGCAGAAACAAGTCCGCCAAAACCCGTGACCGCAGGAAGTTGTACTCCTCAACATGCTGACGAAAGTTGAATGCTGCATCCAGCGGACGACGAAACATAGCGTGAAGGCCGACTTCAAACAGATCCCCGGCAACCTGTTTTTCACGGCGCAAAGGATAAGCTCCAGCGTTCCGGACGCACGTCCGGGCACTTCGAGAAGATGTCCAAATTTGCGAAGAAATTCCTGGTTTGGCAAGCCATCTGCACGTGCGGGAAGCGGAGTGCACTCTTTCGTGACCCAGGACACGATGAACGGACAGGTGTACATAAAAGAGTGCCTCCAGAAGCGGCTGCGCTTCCTCTCCTGAAGGCCCACAACGTCCCAACAATTTTCTGGCCGGATTTGGCCTCATGCCACTACCCAAGGACGTGCTGAAGTGGTATGCGGACAATAAGGTCAATTTCGTGCCGAAAATGTTCGCTAACCCCTCCTGCAACACTCCCGGAGCTCCGCCCCCATCGAGAAGCACTGGGCGATTACGAAGCAGCACCCTTCTTAAACGACCTAAGGTAGTGAAGACAGTCGAGGAACGCTATGAAGAAAGTATGGGTTTACATGCAAAAAACGGTTGATTTACAGGTTGTGCAGAATCTGCCTTAACGGCCGGGGCTAAGGCCAAGGTGCGGGCATTTGCGTGCATGGACTGTAAAATAAAATACGAGCAAAATGGTAAAATGAGAGTTTAGCCAGATTTATTTCTCAACCCTGAGAATTTGATGGCAATCGGATGAAAACTCGAATTTTGCGAATCAATTTTGTGTGTGGCAATTTCATCGTGGACACCCTTTATGCAACGATCGATTACATTTTTTATTATAACTCATACAGTATTTGAGCTGTTAGCGATATTCAACTATAGAGTGTCTCAGAAAGTCTAAGCACGATTTTGATGCGCCACTATTGCTGGCAGATGACGTTTAAACAGCCACAGATCGCTACTGTGTATCATTGACCATACAATAGATCTGCTTGTCTAGCCAGCACGGTTCCCAGATCTTAACCCTGTGGAAAACCTCTGCGAGATCATGGTACGCAGGATTTATGCGGAAGGAGGGCAGTACGCCACTGCAAAATGAGCTGAAATAGGCTATTCATGAGGCATTGGGAAATATTGAGAAGACTGTCCTTCAAAACTTGGTGAACAGCATGCCGAACCGAGTGTTCCAAGTTATTAACAGGAACAGTAGGCAACTGATTATTGACATGTTAGGGGCTATTCATAAACCACGTAGAATTTTCTGAGGGGAAAAGTCTTGAATCAATACATAATCTCAAAAAAAACAATGTATGGAGAAAAGTCAACGAGGGGGGAGTGGCTTTTGAGATTTTCAAAAATAATTCTACGTGGTTTATGGACAGGCCCTTATATACACTGTTTATGAGTTCTATCTGTATTCTAAACGCTAAAAACTGGTCGAAATCTGAAGTGGTTCTAGGCTTAACTGACAGCAGAAATGAACAAATAAGCTCTAAGAAACACGTATATAAGCTATGTTGCAACTTAATATGATTTAAACATGATGAACTCGATAATACATCATCAGTTATTTCTAAACTTTTTAAATGTTGTTTGAATTTTCCCAAAAACTAAGCTAACTTGATAGAGGTAATAGTTGACTTTTCGCCAATCGGAGTTGGCGTAGCAAAGCAGCACAAACCTTTTACGCCAAGAACTACTGTTCGAATTCCAAGCTTAGCGATAATATTTTCTTGTGTGGGGAGAATTATTTTGCTATTGTATGTTTTACTAAGCTCCATTTTGTTACTAGAAATTAGAAGAAAAATTAGTATCTTCCATTTAATTCCAACTACCTTTGCTTATCTTCGACAGATACGCGTATTTCGTCTACAATGTGCAGACTTCTTCAGTGTCTCGTACTAATAACTCGACTAGTACGAGACACTGAAGAAGTCTGCACATTGTAGACGAAATACTAATTTTTCTTCTAATTTCTAATTACTAATTCCACTAAACAGCTCAAACCCTCTAGGATCCATTTTGTTGCGCTTTTTACGTCAAATGAATGCATGAAATAACATTTCATATACTTTTAATGATTAATTGTTCTTGTTAGTGAAAAGCATTTTCATCTTCTTCATAACGAGCTGTGTTGCTTGAGGAGTTTTGCCACATCATTTCTATTCTTCCAATTTCATTTATTAGAAGAAAAAAAAATCAATTACATTAGCTTCATGCATGGCCTAATGCGGTATGTAAGCGGTTCAAAAATAATGTACACTATAATTAGCGAGATGAATTGGTTGAATATCCACCCCCAAACTGTGCCGGGGTCGGAAGAAGATGAGCAACATTATAGGGGGACAGTCGACATCGAATCACAGCACTTCACAGTAGTGGTGGGTGTCTCCGCCGCAGTGGTCGATTGCGATGAAAGATGATAAAGTGGGTGATTATGCTGCACAGCTGCCACACCGTGCTGCACTATCAATTAGTGAATCTTTGGATGAAACCTTTTGACGGTCAGATTCCGATGATCTTCACGATCCACGGACTGCGATTTTTTTTGTTTTTCTTTATTTCTCTCCTCCAAGCAGCTCATTGATGGCTAGCTAGCAGCTGCAGCTCAACGCAAAGGCAGGCTAGGCTACAATTAAGAAGTTTCGTTTTAGTATGCTTGAATTGAAGTTTCGCTTTTTTTGCCATGCATCTAAGCTTAGAGCTCGGTCCGGCTCAGAATAAAGAGATAGCTAGTGAAAGTTTTTCTTTTTTAAAAGGTGGTTTTGGAAATCGTTAAAATAGCGTATTTAATAGTATATCATTAGCGATTAGCACGCGATCATCTACCGAAGCCTGTCCTATGAGAAGCACGATAGATGCAATCGAGTATAGTTTATCGGGAGGTGTGGTTTAATGCAAATCAAAGTGAAATGCAGGTGTGATTTTCAATGTTTGAGATTGGCTATATCTAGCTCTTTCAGTATGCCCACCCACAACCTTCGCAAAAATTCACCACACTCTACTCGTTGAAAGTTCCTCAACCTTGAATTCCATTGACCGAGGAGAACACCCATCGTACGTTCAAATGTTTATTTCTTCCTCAATATTTTACCACCAAGGTGTTGTGGATGACTCGGTAATCGTCTTCGAACCGTGACCAATATGACCTTTCCAAAGTCACGCCATATGGCAGGCTGAACTGAGTGACTCCACTAGTTCTATACGATTTTGCGCAAATCCTGCTGTGGCCTTCCCACCTTTTGTAGAGAAAAATATGATTTGCTCATCTTGAGGCGATTAACATTCATCGAAGGTGTTGGGACACTGATGGATAGAGCATGCAGTTGTTCAGTTCTGCAATATAGGGGCTTCTGTAGTCCATTTCGGGGAAAAGCGCAAACACCATTGAGCACCCAAAATTGGATTAACTAACCGATGATGCTAAACTAGCGTGAAACCAATCCATTGCGTGAAGGTGGGTAGACAAACGGAAAATTAATACAATTTGGCACGCGTTTTCTGAGTTCGAACAACCACAGATCGCTGAGTCACAGATCGACGTTGAAAGTTGTAATGATTGACACAGTTTGTTCGGTGCCTTCTTTTGCCGAAAGGAAGTAGACGAAGAAAAGAAAACCTTCTTATGTTGGTATGTTGGTAACCTGATCAGAGATCCAAAACTAGCCGTAACGACGCAGGGATTAATTTTGTAACAGCTTCTGCATCGCAGTAAAGCCACACGCGCCCGCCCAGTATAATTAATTCGGCTCAGCCATTGGAAAATGATTGGAAAATAAAACTAGACATTCAAACCGGCGCAGGAATGAGCTTAGGCATTAGCCAAAGTGGATCGGATTTAAATATTTTCTCCCTCATGGAGAGTAAAATCCACTCGATTGCAACATCACGAAATGGGATGCATCAGCAGAAACAGCGGCACCAGTTTGCACCATGGTGTAATCAGCTCAAGCCCAAGCTCCATCTCGGGTGATAATATATATCGAGAGACTGATTCGATACGCTCGGCATGTGGTCTTTTTCTCTGCCCGATGGTCGGTGATGCGCTTGAGCTTTCAGGAATACCACATATTTTATTGGAAATGGAAGGCATGCCGGTTCATTCAGGAGCTAATGTTCACGCTATTTGTTGCTGGTGGGAATAATGGCTAGACTTTGGGCACCTGCCTTCCTGGGAGTGTGCGTGATTGATGAAGTTTGGGTGGGTTACCTGGCTGGTATTCCGGTGTGCTGGTGTGTAAGCGTATTGATATATTGGAATTTATACCATCGGATCGCGATGTAACAGTTGCCTATTTTGGTTCGGAACAGGATCGATGCCATCGTTCGAAAAGTGGCAAAATGGTATTTAGGAGCAGCTAATCATTTTTGGGTAGAGGTGCAGTGGAATGTTTGGAAGCAGCCTCTCTATCAAGCCACAGTAAAGGTTCCAGACAACTTTTTTTTTCTTACTAAACCAAACATGTTTGCTCAAAATAGGTGAGCATTTTTAAGGATTTGTACTATTAAATTGAGGTATTGATAGTGATTGGTTTATGGAGCCGACCCATGTGTAGGTAACAGATTCATAAATGAAGGAATCTAATCTTTAGACCAATTGATCAGTTGTTTAAAAAACATTACAATTGTCACTTATAGAGAATGACACCGAATAATTTTGTCAGATACACATAAACCTTGTGAAACCTTGACAGATAAGGATGAACCGAAAAAGTTGTCCTCGGAAGAATCCGTATCGGCAGCTTCGACCCAGAACGAATATTAAGTCTATTTTTCTTCAGTAATAAGTTTGTGGCAGTTTCTGCTTCTATTATGGATTTTTTTGTTCTTATAAATCTGTTATAAATTAATTACTTGCGGTACATTTGTATCTAATACTTGAATAATTGCTGTTCACGCTGAGGCAAACGAAGTGTCACCGATGGAAACTGTATTATAAAATCTGTATCCACATTAATCCGGACACCTTCAAATCATTGTAACTTTTGAAATATTGCACGCAGAAATGAACTGTCGTATAGCCGGAGTCTATGATGAAAAAGACTATGAATGATGTTTAAATTTCATGTTTAGTATTCAAGATGGCGACGAAAGAAAAACAAGTGCGCGAGCGAAGTTTGTACTTGTCAATACGAGACCTTGCAAAAACATTGGATTTGCCTAAATCCACTGTTCACGATATGCTCAAATCATTTTCGGAACGTTTGACGGTGGAGAGGAAACCAAGAATGACAAAAGCATTAGACGCAATGATTCTGTCATGGACCGAAAGGTGAAAAGGATATTAACGAAAAACGGATGCTTGTAAAATAGGGATGACGCCTGGTTTTGTCTAAAAATCAAAACAACGTTTGGGACTTATGTCGTATAAAGTAAAAACAGTTCCAAATCGCAACGACAAACAGAACATGGCAGCAAATCATGGGCTCGACGTTTGTACTGCGAGTATTTGACGAAGTTTTCAGGCGTTGTTATGGACGATGAAACTTATGTCCTGGAGGATTTCAAGCAGCTTCCAGGGCTGGCTTTTTATTCTGCTATGACCAGAAATGCTACAGCTGAGCATTTCAGAACGAAGAAGGCATCGAAATTTCCCAAAAAATACCTTGTGTGGCAAGCAATTTGCACGTGTGGCAAAAAGAGTAAATCTTTCGTCACTACAGGCACAATCAACAAGGGAGATCTATCAGAAAGAGTGTCTGCAGGAGCGATTGCTATCCATCAAAAGTCACAACTTTGTTCTGGCCCGATTTGGCATCATGCCACTATGCTAAAATTGTGATGGAGTGGTACCAAACAAATCAAATGAACATTGTACCAAAAACCTCAAACCCGCTTAATTGCCCAGAGCTACGACCAATTTAGAGATATTGGGCTCTGATGAAGCGGAAGCTTTCTGGAAAGAAGCAAGGAATTAAAAATATCAAACACTTCCAGCAAATTCCGACGACAAAGACGGCTTCTACGATTTCTGAAGCGTCTGTACAAACCCTAATGGACGGAGTTAAGAGCAAAGTTTGAAAATTTTATGCAAATACCGAATAACTACGTTTTGTCTTCACGAATTGTTAAAACACATCCCATGAATCTGAACTACGACGGAAGTATAATGCGAAATTTATGTTTTATCCATGTTTTGAGGTGTCCGGATTATTGCGTTAGTTTACCTTAGTCATCAATCATTCAGCTGTGTGACATAGGGAATTTGTGTTCAGTCCAAGGGCACTTCTTGGGAAAGTTTCATTCATGGAATTGGAGATATCACCTCAACTGCAGCTATCTGGCATCATTTGTAAAAGGAGGTTAGGTAAAAGCAATAGTCAGCCGAGAAAAATTGATAAATGAACTAAACATATAGGCTAACCAAATTACAATCTAAGGGTAATGTAAGTCAAAACACATAAATAAGTTTCATAAACTCCAGATCATGTATAGCCAAAATATCTCGAACTGGTACATTACGTTGTCTACCTGGACCCCGAAGGGAATCATAAAGCTCAGATCTGACTCCATGATGTTCAGCGCATGACTGAATAACGCGATCTACGTCCTGATAACCTCGTTCACATTCAAAGATAGTGTTGTCGCTCAGCCAAACTCGGTATAAATGAGCTTTCAAAGAATAATGATTGAACATGATGCGAGATATCATACGAAAGATGTCTCGGCCAACATCCATTCCCTCAAACCCCTATTTCTTCGACACCTTTGTGGTGATAGAATTTTGTCATCACCTCAAATCTCCTTCACTCCATTTATACTGCCAGCTGACGAGTGACTGTTGACGAAAAATAGGGAGAAAAAAATCATCGAAGGCGATTTGTTGATCGTAAATATCGCCCACATTTGCAAACGAGTCCGCTCCCTCATTGCCCTGTATTGAAGAATGAGAAGGGATCCATACAAAGGCGATTCTAATATAATGCGAAGATAAAGCACTAAGAAGCTCGTATATTTTCATGAGAAAACACGAGGAGTGCTTTATCGGCCTCAAGAAGCGAATTGCCTCTATAGAACTGAGACTAGTGAGGCAATTCGATGAAAACCCCATGGTATATGAGTTAATTTAAGTATGAGGGAAAATCGGATAAAATGGACCACGTCCTGGCATCCGATCGAAGTAAAATCTGTTTCATGCTATTATCCAGCTTTTTCTGCAAATTTGCAGACCCATTGGGTTCAATATAGTAGCACCAAGTTCAATTTTTGAGTAATAACTCTAGTTTGCATACAAAATGAGGCGAGACACCGGCCAAATGGTGCAGTTACTGCGGTCACCCCGGAATGAGACCAACACCATTTGATTATCCGCATTTATTCCCATAAGATTAGCTATTGTTTGGGAGTCCTATTCTGCCCCGTTCAAATTAATGGGAATTTGGGTCCGTTTTTTCCGACTGTGCATCAGTTTAAGATTGGTACAGACGGGAAGTAAATGCGTACCGTAAAAAATCGAAACCGTAGGGAACAATACCCGCCGCATATGGGATTTTCAGTAAGTGGGAGAAATGAGGTCTATCTCAGTATTTTGGAATCACAAGCTTCTACAATTTTGGCATAATTATCGACGAGGTTAGACCCGCAAATCTGTGTCATTGAATTCCGGTTCAAGTGAGAATTTCACCGATAGAGGCACTTTACTTGCAAGTTACTACAAATGAGTGCAGCGGCGCATTGGGGTAAGATGCTATTGGTTTCATCCTAGGATATCTCGAGAGTCTCGCCGGTTACGACACATCAGTCTTCAGTAAACTTGTCCTAGCGGTAAAACCCTTCCTAAAAAGTAGTCACATAAGTTTGGAATTCACTCAATATACGCACTTGTGTGCTTATGGTCTTCCAGTTTGTTATTTGTACATCTCGAAAGCCCTACTGGTTAGGGCGTTGCATTCTTAAACAAACTTTGCCTAGTGACCAAGCCCTTCCAAATGGTAGTCACATATGATCAGAATTCTTCTACTACGCTACGTTAGTATGATTATGAGCATCCATTTTTTATGCTGTATTTCGAGAGCCTTAGCCTTAATAGTGCATTGCTTTCTTCAGCAAATTTGTGATCCTCCATCCAGATGGTGATCACATAAGTTCGGAATTTACTCACTACAGGGAGCTAATGTGGATATTGGGTGCCAGATTATGAATGCTTTACCACGAGAGTCTTACGAGGTAGGACGTTGCTTTCTTACGAAAACTTTTCGTAGTGTCCAAGCCCTTCCGGATGGTGGCCACATATGTTCATAACTCACTCACTGCACGACGTTAGTGTGCATGTGAGCTTCCAATTTTTTTATGCTATTTCTATACAGCCTACCCAACAAACATCAATGCTGAATAACTGTTTGTTCAACCAAATTTGGAGAAGTTGTTCAGATTTCTCTTCTAGAATTTGTTTGAACAAGCGGTTGTTCCACACCAGTTAAAACATTGCTTTTTTCAGCAAACTAATGCTAGTGGCCATATTCTTCTGTATAGTAGTCATATAAGTTCAGAATTCATGAATTTATTATATAACTCGAGAGCCCTACCAAACAGCGCATTGCTTTCTTCTGTATACCTGTTCTAGCCCAGCGTTTCCGGATGGTGTTCACATATGTTCGGAATAAATTCAATACGTGTCGCTATTGTGCATATGAGCTTCGAGTTTGTTTATGCTATACGCAGGGATGCCATTATGCCAGATTTATCTGGCACTGCCAGACTTTTTATTGACAAAAAGACAAAAAGAGAAACCCTTCATAATGGCGGACTATTTTAAATTAGAACAGATTAAAACAAAAAGCGTCGTACAATCCCACTCCACTGAAGTGTTTAGTGATTTGTCCACGCTTTTCATGTGCTAATATTATTTTCTGTGGTGAAAATAACAAATTAATGAACCTTGATGGATTAGTGTGAACAAGCTTTAACTATTACGTTTTCACGCGGTTTTGACGTTTTTTTATTCGATTGCGCACTCATGCCACTTTGCCATATTGAAGCTGGATTCCGCAAAATAACAAGTGCAACTATGACGTATGTAGTTCTCGTCCTCTGAAAACGATTCGTAGCTAACTAGAAATTAGAAGAAAAATTAGTATTTTCCATTTAATTTCAACTACCTTTGCTTATCTTGACAGATCCGCGTGTTTCGTCTACAATGTGCAGACTTCTATAGAAATTCTAGAGGTCTGCACATTGTAGACGAAATACGCGTATCTGTCAAGATAAGCAAAGGTAGTTGGAATTAAATGGAAAATACTAATTTTTCTTCTAATTTCTAGTTACAGGTATTCCACTAAACAGCTCAAACCCTCTAGGATTCATAATGATTCGTAGCTATTTTGTGCGAATAGGTAATCGTCAAATATTTGGTCAAGTAAGTGTCAAATATTTGGCATTGGTCAAATCTAGACAAAGTCGTCAAAAGGTCGAAGGTAACATTTGTAAACAATGACTTAAAAAGTAAATTTCCTAAAGGTTTCTAACATCTACATCCACTATCAACGGGAAAGTAATAACTCCTTGTATCTATTTCTTGTGCTATTTGGTTCGTGGGAGCAAGCAGATCTCAGAAAAATACGCTCAAAGTCATTGTTTACAAATGTTACTTTCCCTATCAAAATTTGTACAACT
>JASCZW010019191.1:0-14160 GCA_034211315.2 Aedes japonicus
TAGTATTGAAAGAGGATTAACGTTAGATATTACCAATTTTTTATCGTTACTTGTTACTCAAAATTGATTGTTTTTTGTAGTTTTTGCAGTTTAACAATTTCTGCACTCAAGGAGAAACCAATGTTCTAATGTATTTTAGATTTTTTCTTTGTATTAAAAATAAAGTATCAATAAAGAGTATGGATGAATCCATTAAGCTAAAGTGAGGTTAAATATCGTAGTATCTAGAATTGAAATTGATTATAACTTTCTGTCTATTTTTTACACTGTATGGAATTGGTCAGTGACGTCATTATCGACGATTTTCTGCACTTTTAATCACCAATTACTTTGCTTAAGCAGCTCGAAAAATCATTTTCCATGAGCGCTATCGACGACTTTTAACCTCACTTTTGCATTATGTATCTGGATTACCCACATCAGATTTTTTTTTCTGCATCGACCCAACATTGATGCCGGATTGCACCTCGGGATTCACGTTGGTACACAAGGATCCGTCGGAGCTAGAATAGAAAAAAAAAAAAGAATACAAACTTTATTGTTTCAAATATTTGGACATGAATAAACTATTTATAGAGATATTAATAAGACAAATAATTAATTTTTCACATGGAAAAATATGGCGACCACGTTGCTTCAGTTACGAAAAATTTATTCAATTTTGGGTAAATAATAACGTCCGATATCGGAAAATGAACATTACCCAAACGTCAGTAAAAAAATACTGATTATCATCGTTTAATTTTACGATATTTTAGGTATTGTCAACAATACCTAATTTCACGTAAAAGACATACTTAATTTTAGGTATTCTCATCTAAGCGTGTAGAGAAAATTTTCCTAGAATAATCTCATAATTCGCAATTCATCCTAATTCTGAATTCAGTTGAAATAGTGTGTCCAGATTTCAACTGAATTCAGAAAAAAAATAAAAAATACCTATAAATCAGAAGAAAACTTAGTATTTTCCATTTAATTCCAACTATTTTTGCTTATCTTGACAGATACGCGTATTTCGTCTACAATGTGGAGACTTCTTCAGTGTCTCGTACTAATAACTCGACTGTATTGGGGCAATAGACGAAATATGTGTGTCTGTCAAGATAAGCAAAAGTAGTTGGAATTAAATGGAAAATACTATTTTTTTCTTCTGATTTCTAGTTACAGGTATTCCACTGAACAGCTCAAGCTCTCAAGGATTCAAATGAAAATTACTTGTGATGTAATCTAAACCTTCTATGAAAATATATCACCGCAATTAATGGTTGAATGAAATTTTGAATTTGAAATATCGTAAATAGCTTTAAACACTGCCTTCGTGGAAAGTTATATTATATTTATTACAATCTTTCAGTTTGTATTCATTTGCAATTGATAACATATAGTTAAACGACACGCCCTTATTTTTGAATCTTGGACGCTTGAATTATATCGCTGTTAAGCAAATGAACAGTTTTTGAAGAAGTTTACATCTGCAGATGAAATCAGTTTGTTTTTTCATAACTGGTTGAATTGCTTTTAAATAAATTATCTAATGGATCTAATGGATAATCAATCCTTTGAGGTACACAGAAAAAAATACTTTATTTTAACAAGCATGTAAAATATACCCTCGTTTAAATCCAAGCTAAAAAAGGCGTAAACAACAAAATTGTTTGCATTTTTTCATGTGCCATACCACAATATTTGGAATCTTTTATCTGTTATCTTTTATCGTTATCTGGCTAAAATTTAATTTATTTAGTAAGTGGCGGGGACCATGATCATTTTCATCATTTTCATCAATGAAAGAAATCAAAGATCTATTTTATTTTTAACCTAAAAAAATCTAAACCGTAGATTACAACATATTTCAAATTTACATCTCGTAAATAGATAGCACAAGAAAATTTAGAGCTAACGTTTTTCAATGCTGTAGATTTACTAACACGCGTAAATGTTCTATTGAATATAATAGAGGTATGTACGTTACATTCAAGTACTCATAATGTTAGAGGTTTTGTTCGAACTGTATGTGTATCCTCAAAAGTTTCCGCGAGTGGAAAATAACTCTCGAGTACTTTTTCAAACATACGTATCTGATTGCATAAACAAAGAGGGAAAGTGAGATTTAAACGTGAATTTCTCAAAACTCTAAGCACGGGAAGTAGCATCACCATCATGTTAGGGAAATGTTATTCCTTGTGTTGATGGCCTAGGTTTGTATCAAAGTGCTAAGTATTTCAACAATTTAAGGATTGAATCTCACTTTTTGCTTACAAAATCAGATACGTATGTTTGAAAAAATAGTCGAAGGAAGGAAGGATCACAGTAAGCGTCGCAGTGCATTCTGCATTCGAAGGTATTGAGAAGAAAAGGGCTCTTGGATGGAGACATTGGCATGAAATACAATTCCAACAACGTGCCAGCAAGCAGCCAAACCATACATTGAATGGCCAAAACACGCCCTTATAGTTATATAGAGATGTTCTCACTTTAATTCCAAGCCAAAGGAGGCGTAAACAATGCAATTGGTTGTAGTCCTTGATGCGCCATACAACAATGTTTGCAATCTTTCATACAACAGGCTAGATTCAGGCGTTATCTGGCTTAAATTTACATCAAATATCCCATTATTTTCTGCCAAATCTAGCATTCCCTTTATGTGCATTAGAAACGCAGAAAATTTAATGTTTCTTTTTATCTGTGTATGTTAAAATTTAGTTACAAGTTAAAATGTTTAAATTTTAACGTATGTTAAAATTTAAACAAGCTTCCTGGGCAAACATTTTATGTGACCTCGCTGATTTCCTTAAAACATATGGTTTCGCTTTTGTTGATAAATTCGCTAGGAAAACTCTGATGATGAGCGATTAGCAGCTGCGAGCAAAAAGCTCAAGTTTTAGTTTCAAATGAGACAATGATCTCGCAGCTCTACACGAAAGAGTGCCTGAGAAAAACGCATTCCCATTCATCAAAGTACACAGCGGTCCTGTAAAGTGCCACTTATGTCGCTACCGCTTACAGCGCTACCGTGACAACAGGTGGGTGGATTTCAATAAAAAGCACCTCAACCTACGCAATTGCCCTCAATTCCACTCAATCTAGCTCTGGTTATCGCTCTGGATCTTTGCTCAGCACTTTGTTTTGGTATTTTCTGCTTCTTGTAAGCCTTCAGGTTATTGCGCTCCTGGATTTGTTGCAGGTACCAGCCTTTTTGACCAAATCACGAATCGACATCGATCTGTTCCGAAGGATGGGGTTGACTACATTCCAATCCAATTTTGGGTCAGCTGGACCAGGTTATCTTCCTCTTATTGGCAGCTCATCGAACTGGTAGATAAGTAGGGTGGATTTTACGCTGCCGTGATGGATTCTTCGAGTTCATCTAAACATTCTTCTCGCGAAGCCACGTGTCCACCACTTAAATTTCAACACTCTTTTCAATTCGTGGCATCTGAAAAACGATAACTTTTTAACGAAAATTCAAGTGCTGATCAAGTTATTGACAGATGAACGCGTCAAATTTAGGTAGGCTCAAACTGATATTCCGACGCGTTTATGTGTGAGCGCAATCTTTTCAGCAACTTTTCACCATAAGCACAAGCATAAGGGTCTTTTTTGGGAATCTTGCTTAGAGTATTTTTTTTTGCCGTTTTCCATTTTTGAGGTAATCTGATATACTTTCACAGGCTCCTAAAAAAGTAAAACGGTAGGTCGATATATTCGAATGATTCTAAAATATTGGAAAAAAAAGTCAAGTCGGGACATCTCGCAATGTTAAATTATAAGACGTAGAAAGTGGAATCCTGGGATTCTTTCTCATTAGACAGCATTGTTTTAAAATGTTTTATTCCTTTTTTCATCTTATCCTTTATATTCAAATATTTTAATAAATCGACTGCTATCGTGTTGACCAGAAAAATTAATTTATCGATTTATTTATTTTATCAAAAATCAGCTCTTTTTCGTATGATTTTCCTTGTTTCGCTCATGGTACAAAGTTCAACCTGCTTTGAATTCAATCAAAGAGCACTGCTTCGAGTATTAAGTTTCGTTAAAAATGAAAAGCCCCATTAGATTCAGTGGATTTTTTCACAGAAGACAGCACAGGTTTTAAATAAATTTTCGTTTTACTCTTTTAGTGTAATCTTAGATTTCCAATATGTTTGGGACAAATTAGTAGTAGGAAATAAATGGAAAATACTAATTTTTCTTCTCATTTCTAGTTACAGGTATTCCAATAAACAGATCAAACCCTCTAGAATTCGAGTGAAAGCTATTTTACGAAAATTAGTTTTCAGTGTATGTACACTATTAAATTCTTGGGACATTTTAACGTAAGCCCTCAAAGCGTTTATAAGGTTGAGCTTGTTGTTCTCTTGATATATGTTCGAACAAAGTCAAAATGAGGCATTTCTCGATGTTTGATTAGAAAGATTATTGTCATTTGATTTTTCGGACATTTTTGCATAAGTTTTAGATTCTCGATTAGTGTAGAATTATTTTTTCAAATATTTTTTATTTAAAAAAAATAGGAACCTGAATAATTTCTGACATAGAATCTTAAGAGGAGGGCACTACTCAATTTCTCGGATTTAAAGCATGACATTCGTTACTGAATTACGTTTTTACGGTCGAATTAATCCACCGCCTAGAGGAGTTGAAACGTGAAAAAATGCACCATGTGTATCGTTCTCAATAAACTTGAAAACTCTACTAAAACCGCCACGGATTCCACGGATTTCAGCTAAATCTGGAAGAGAACATTGACCGGTACAAATTGTTAAGAATGCCGGACAACAATCCAGCTGAAATGGTGCTGCTCTCGAATCAGGCCGGAACAAAACGGAGGAAGGAGCAGGAAGATCTTGTAAGTACAGGACACTCGATAAACTAGAGACAAGCAGCCCTCAACCGAGTTTTGTGGCGAAACCTTGTTGCGCAGGTGAAGTCCTTATCAGCCATTGGGTTAGCAAGAGTATTACGGTTTACTGTTAGACGCACACTCTCCTCGTGGTGAGCTGAATCTTCCCATTGTAGGTTTGCATACCAGACTTGCGGCTTAGCAACATTAACTATATCTATAGATTACATTTATTTCGTCACAAGTGCAGGAAATTTACTACGAATTATCAACGAAATCATCATTTTAGTGACTAAACAAGCTAGTGTCATTTTGGATGCGTAGTTTGTTGAGATCTATCTGATATTATCCATAACAAAATAAATTTAAAAAATTTGCTAATCGTAAACGATTTAAACTGCAATAAAAAATTAAATTTGAACGATGAACTTACGATGTAATTCAATTTAGTGTGATAGAAAACTTGCATTCCTTTCTATTTAACCTCATTATAATATGATGTAGAACAACACCATTTTGACACAAAATGCAAGGATTTACGACTCTTTCTGTACATCGTCACATGATGTCTGGTAATTTTTATATGCGGAGCTTATCGTTTGTGTAAATAAGCTCGGAATTGGCGTTCTATATTGGAATGCTGGATCTGCAATAGAGCTATCATCGGCCCTCGAATTCAAGCTAAGTACTTTCAATGATCAATTTGATGATTGTTGCAAACAGAGGAATCAAATTTTTAAGGAGAATTACAAATGAATTGATTGAGGGACTTTTAAAGTGATTTGAATTGGAAGAAATAAGTATTATGTTCGATAAGAATTGTGAAAATCTGAAAATATGCAGATTTGCCATTTCTTACAAAACTTCAAGAAAAGTCAAATTTAAATATTTCAAGGGCCAGTTGATGTTATTCATCTACCGAAATCTAGAAAAAACTAAGAATAAAACAGAAGTATTCCATGAGAAATCTATGTTCTATCTATGTTGGTTCAAATAATGAATGAATATTTAGAATAGAACTTGGAATATAAATACAAAACAAAACAAAATTAACACGAAACTATTTGGAAGAATTCAATTCCAATGAGAGTGATTTTTTGATAAAATTTTAGCTTTCTATTTAATTTTAGATTTCTATTCTAGAGGATCATTGGGTGCATAATCTACATTTGGCCGCCCGATATAAGATAAGTTGCCGAGGAATTCTTCTACCAAATTGAATACAGATAAAAATATTTGTGTACTTTAGGTACTACTTCCCATGAACCAAACAATCATCATGAATAGTTGTATTAACATGATTGCAAGATGCGTCAATTGAAAAATTACAAGTGTTAGCAGTAATGTTCCTTCCGTTTGGCCTGTTAATTAAGTGTTTATATGGAAACTGTTCGACCAGGCACCATAAACAATGTTCATCTCGAGCAAACAATTAAAGTACATGTTTCTTTCACATGTTTCTTGTAACCTTACCAAAACTTTAAAAAAAATCCTGGTATATAGTGCTGAACAACGCAGGTATTCATTTTCCAAACAAAAGTAAATGCAGTCTTCAAGTTTACTATTTCTGCTGAATTCTTGATCTGTGTTCCTGCACACTGCCATATGCAATCTGTCCACTGGTATATCTATATAACATTTCCAGTCTGATGTGCTTGGTAAACAGCGAAAAAAAAAATTCCAAGAGTACGCATGAACCGCTGGAGTTGTGAAAACACACTCCGACAGCAACGTAGGTCCACTAGATACAAACCGCATTTACCGCAATACGTGAGATGTGAGATGTGCGTTTTCCATATGTTGGAAGTTCTTTGGTTTATATTTTTCTTTTCATTTAATGAGCAGCAGGTTACCAGAGGATTATGTTAGGTCACGAATAGATGAGTCGGTATTATCTCTTTGTAACAACACACACGGCTAAGGTACACCGGGGCAAAAGAGAGCTACATTTTTGATAGTTCATGATTATTTAAATGTACATGTGTATAGTGATAACTATTGTGTAATGTTCAACCCTCAGTAGTTATCTTATGTTATCTAATCTTCTCTGTATAAAGTTGAGAACTCAAAAAAAAATTGATCGTGAAAAGATTATACAAATCATACAGTTTGCCGTATCTATTTTCTGTGGTCATATCTGCTGTCGGAAGTGAAGGAGCACAAGGTATCAACTTTGGCACAATTCAAATCTGTGAGGGCCGGCTGTGATCGGTTTGAAAAACGGTTGAAACTGGTCAAACGGGTTAAAGGGGGCTGTAGTCCATAACACATACTGTATTATATCTGCGTGACATTGAATTACCAATAAGACATAAATGGTTCAAATAGTACGGGAATATATTAGACACGGTTTACATACAAAAATGAGGTACTCGTAAACATTTCATTACCATTGTTCATGCATTGCAATAACTTTAGTATTTCTCCTTCATTCATGGGTATTTTGATGGAGACGCACCATATCTACTGCATAAGCTTCAAGCAAAGATCAATTGACTTGAATCAATGCAACGTGTTTGTGAATCGAATGAATTATAGACTCTTTCTACTGAGCGCGAATCACTGGTTTATGGTAAATATGTGCACACCCGTTCACAGTCTAATGAAATAATGTCTTCTGATACCGGTTGCCACAATTATGAGCTTGTTCCCATTTCAAGTGGTGTTCATTTCTAAGCGTTTGTTGCGTTGGCGTTATACAGCTATAAACGCATGTTTCATATATGGTTTGCGTTGAAGAGCGTCTCAGCAATATTTATTGTTATTACCAA
The DNA here is from genome assembly GCA_034211315.2 of Aedes japonicus. Lineage (NCBI taxonomy): Eukaryota > Metazoa > Arthropoda > Insecta > Diptera > Culicidae > Aedes > Aedes japonicus. Next base: position 7,618 of record JASCZW010019191.1, read on the forward strand.
CTTGTTTACTGCCTTCCAATATGTACACCCGAACAGAGTAATACTGTTTACATAGTTAAAAACAGGGAGCTTATTTCTAGTGAATAATCGAATACCAGTGTCGGAAATACTTGGTAGTATAGATTTTCAAAGAATTTTTCCGCCGTAATAAAATTCAACCATCCGTTTTACAGGATAATTTATCCTCCAGAGCGGTAATTAAATTACCGAAAAAACGGTGAAATAACCTCTACACCAAATAAACGGTTCAATTTCCTCCTGATTTATGTCATGGTGCTCGCGCTTGAACCTACGAAGCCAGTGATTTTGAGCAATATTTATTCGATTTCCCACTTGTTTCCGGGCTGATCGTACGGAAAAAAAGAAACACGGTGTGGAATTTCCTGGCTTCCAGGGAGCAACTCTATTTTTCCACTCCGATGAAGCTCGGTTTTATGCAAATCCTACCGTTGCTGCACAACCCAGTCTGCTGCCGACCCTAGCAGAAGCACCGTCATCTAACGGCCCGTCCCACCCTCATACGTGATCCATTAAGCGAAAGCTTTATTGCTTTCAAACGTTATCAGATCCAAGATAAGCGGCAATGGAGCGATTTATGCTAATCTAATTCCTCATCAGTTTGGTAGTTCAGGCTGTGTCGTGTATGTTTCGGTTGCAGTTTGTTGCGGTAATTCCAATAATGGTTTGGATTTGTTGCGCAGCCGGTTTGATTTCAATAGAGCATCGTTTTTCGATTGGCTGGAGATGACAAACAAAGATAGTCTTCTGTGGGTTCTGATGAATATTCTGTTGCTTATTATGGCTTTCTAATGGTGTTACACGAGAATTAAGAGTTCAACCGCTATGATTTATCGACTGAAATTATATTTAATAAAGGATTTAATGAAATAAATTTAACTATTTATGCTTTTATTGTTGCATGAAGCACGCAATCAATTCTTATGAACATGCAACCTTAGGAGTGGACAACAATTTCTGCTAAAACCGAAGATGAAAAAATACTCAATACTTTCTTTTCACATCTTTGGTTCTAGCAGAAATTGCTGTCCACTCCTAGAAATGCATCAAAGATGGTAAATGAACAAGATGTCTTAGATATTATTTTCTAGAATAATCTAGAGGATACACTCTCTTTATGAATGTTGTGCGGAATCAAATTGCACCACTTTTACAAGATTATAACTTTTTACCCGTTGAGTATTTTCTATTGGAATTTTGAGTGGAATTAGTTCAATGTAAATTTGTTTACGCTGTATAAGTTTCACTAGCAGATGTGCAATCGTTGCAAAGATGGAGTCGAAAGAACAGCAGCGACGCGTACCTCGAAAATCCGGATTTTTCTCATCGTAAAGCTATGTCCATTTAGAATCCGAAATAATAAAATCATCTGTATCTCGGTAACGGCTAGACGTACAAATAAGTTTGATACATCAAAACAAAGGTAAATAACTGTACTTTTAGGAAAATATCAATACAAATCATTTCTCTTCGTTTCTAATGAAAATTCACACTTTCTTCTTTATTCCTCCCATCAAACGCTGTACACCTCCGGAGTCAACTTCCTTAGCACATTTGTTCCACATTTTGGTCATCTGAGTCGCGTCCCGAGCAGTTTTTCCACTTTTCTTAAGCATCCGCTTCATTGTTGCTCAAAATCTCTCGATGGACAAGAACTGCGGGCAGATGGGTGGATTTGTGTTTTATCGATGAAATCTACGTTATTATCGCGGTACCACTTCCCGGCTGTAGTAGCAACTCGCCAAATCTGTCTAAAACTTCACGGGACCTTTATGGGCTTTAATGAAAGGTAGTACGCGGTTTTTAGGCATTCTTCCTTGTACAGCTTCGAGTCCATCGTCTTATTCGTCACGAACACTTTGGTCTTTGCCCCGCAGCTGCATATCCCTTGCTAAGTCATCAGTGTTTTTGCAAATTTGTCCATAAAAGCAAACTTGAACTTCGCAGGAACCTTTCCTCGTACCATCGCCATGTAGAATTTTTGGCCAGGAAGCTGTTCGAAATCCATTTTGACGTAGGTTTCATCGTCGATGAGCAGGCATCCTTGGTACTTCGTCAAAATCTGCTGGTACAATTTCCGAGCTCGAGTTTTGGTGACGAAACTTTGTTCAACGTTCTGTTTGGTTGCTTGCTGGCTCGATAAGGACGATATCCTGCTCCCAAACGAATTCTCAGAACGGTACTGCGAGCAGCAGCGTATTTTTGTGCGATTTCATTATCTGATAGTCCAGGGTTTGCTCTGACGGTTCTCAACACCTTCTGGTTCAGCTTGCGGTCATATGTTCCACTACGACGTTTACCTCAGGGCACTCGATCCACGCTCTTTCGCTCCGTACAAAGTCCAAAAGGCAACTAATCGCGATGAACGGCAGAATACGGTAGATAAAACACGTGCACGGAAGCTCTACACAAAACTGGATACACAAAACTGCATGAAACCGGATGACTTAAGACAGCCGATTTTCACTGTGTGTCTTTATTTACATCTAATCTAATCTAATCTTATCTAATCTCACACTAACACAGCCAATTATTGATATCATCCTGGAACATGACGATTTCTTGAATACATCATTATCTTGTCACCGGCCAGGTCAACTGCATAGCATGTGCCGCAAAGAGGATTCCAAATGGACCGATTCCAGAATGAGTGTCTGAAATCGCTCTACTACTTCGAATGAAGGAAAGGAAGAAAACGTGGACCTCGTGTACCAAACGCTTCCATACAGAGTTAAATAATGTAATAATTTGTATTTTATCGTCGGGAGCATAGATGCTAGAAAGATTAATTTATGCTCCTTTTGCCTATGGGTGGACTTTTGGCATTTAAACCAATAGTCTGGCAACAATTTGTCAAGGTTATACTGCCTTATCTCGCTCATCACTGTTTCTGTTTTTGTTCACATTCTGAAAAACAAGTTTTTGTGACGGAATAGGATTTTTGCAACGAAGTCATCAAAATGCGATGCATTTCTTCCAAAAAACGCAAACAGATTGTGCACAAATAGTGCTCTATTCACAATATTTCTCTAAGTCAACTCGCAAAACTGGTACGTATGAATATCGGAGCTGTTCGAAATTCCATTCAGAAGTTTGGTGAGGATTGTAGCTTCGCGAATGCACTGAAATTTGGTTGAAAACTAGGACCAAACCGAAAGACGGTCCGGAAGAACATGATGTCTTTATCGAATTAAGAAAAAACAGTTCTGTTCATGTTATAACCAAAAAACTGGTTACTACTAAAAGTATCGTCCAACGTGCCAAGCCAGAATCCATCTAAAACTTCCAAGAAGCAGAATCTGCCAATACCGGAGTAAAAATCAGGTCGCAACCATTAAACCACCAATCAATATGAAACTAGCGATTTGAAATTGGTTCACTGTTGTAGAACCCCTTGGTCCGAAGTACACCTTGAAGCAAGCACCTTGCTGTACATATTTGTTATTTATGTGTTATTTTGACAGAATATTTGAGAGTGTGTTCGTCTGAGTTCATTATTAGGGGCGTATTATAAAGCTTGGGACCGAGCTTGGGACCGAGCTTGGGACCGAGCTTGGGACCGAGCTTGGGACCGAGCTTGGGACCGACTGAGCCAAGAAAAAAATCGTATTTGTTCGGGACCTACTGCTCTTAGAGTTAGTCTATGGTACGACGCAAATAAAGTTCAATATGCGCCGAAACTTATGAATCCTCCGAACTGTCATCAAGTCCGACCAATCGAGATATTTTGGGCTCTGAACAAGGCATATCTGAAGAAATATATACCCTCGAAAAAATTGCGAAGGACTGAAAAAAAAATGTGTAAAACTTTTGAGAAGGGTCTGTGCAGAGACTGATTCGCAGCGTTAGGGTAACAGTGCGTTAGGGCAAAAGTGCGTTCCTTGGCTTATGATTAACAATAATAAAACTTTTTAAATGCTACTAAAAGAGAACATTATACAGGAATGATTCATAAATACAAAATAAAAACTTCCTCCAAAAAAAATTGTTAGTATCTTGATTTTTAAACGTGCAGTTTCAAGATTTCAATACCACACATCCATGATGGTTTTGGGGAGCAACATCAGGGGCTGGATAGTGAAGAAGAAAATGGATATAGTCAGAAAGCACCAGCACATCGGTCCCAAGCTTAATGATTTACCTCTAATAACGTAACTCACACGAACACACCTTCAAACGTGTTGTCATACTAACCCATCGAAATCGAAACAAAAACAAAAATTCTGGTACCGAAAAGCGCAAAAATGAATTGTAAGGTGCAAGCTACTCATTAAAGCTCGATTCAAAGTAAATCTGGACACACGGTTTAATACACCACCGCGTCCCTGGTGGTTGGAACAAAAAACGTTTGACAGGCATTTGTTGATGTTTTATTGACGAAAAATTTGGTGGAAAGTTTTTCTCGGTTGATCTCACATCTCGATCTCGATCTCGAAATTACGGATCTTGAAACTTGAGAAAAGAAAATTAATTGTGCAAAAACATCTAGAGAATCTTTCTTAGTCTGCCTCAAAAATAGTAAAAGTGTTAAAATTCCCAAAGTCAACAATGTGTCTTGTAATAAAATGTTACAAGGATATTCTGAGTGTAGTGTGGAGCACAGCGCATCTATCATAAAAGTGGCACTAGGGACAACTAGCGGACGAGAAAGGTGTTGAGGTGCATGAAAGGCAACCAAGGTGTCTGCATACGTGATTTTGGCAAATAAATACGATTCCAACTTTTCCATCGTGAGTAACATTCTTTCAAGGGAAGGATATATGTTTTTTTGTGCCAGTAAACATCCGAATCGCTCCCTGAATCAAAATTTAGTGGCCAAAACGCGAGCACAATTACTATACGAACAAGTTTTGATGAAATTGGATTAATGTGGAAGTGGATTATAAACAAATCTCCGGACGAAAATTTTACCTGGTAACTGGTCGCGGGGACGTCCCTTCCAAGTATAAATTTGTTTTTGCTGATAAGTTTGCTCGGAAACTAATGATTTGGCAAGGAATCTGCAGTTGTGGCCTTAAAACCAAGGTTTTCATCATATCTCACACAATGACGTCGAAGGTTTACATTGAAGAGTGTCAGAAAAGGCGTGTTTTACCCTTCATTTGACAACACAAGACCAACGTTATGTTTTGGCCGGAACTAACCAGCTGCCACTACTCTAAGGATGCACTAGAATGATATGCTGCAAACAATCTTAATTTCGTCGCCAAAGAGATTAATCCTCCAAATTGCCCTGAGTTCAGGCCGATCGAAAAATATTGGGCAATTGTCAAGCGAAACCTTAAGGATGCGGTGAGGAAGTGACAAATGCACAACAAATGCGTTTAAAGTGGAATAAGTTCGCCAATACAGTGTCACCAGCGACTGTGCAGATCATGATGGCAGCGATCACAACTAAAGTGCTATATATATTTTTTGAAAGTTGAATAAATACCCTTTTGTTTGACGTTTTGATCAACCGTGAATGTTGTATAATTCTTGAGTTATGTTCACTTGAATGTGTCCCAATTTACATTGAATCGGGCTTTAATATTGATTGTTGGCAATATCCTTGGAAAGTCAACATTCAAATCAATGCCAACTACTACTTCGGTAATGTTTTAAAAGGACATTTGATGAAACATGCTTCATCAATTTAGGAGCCGATACTGGGTTTTCCGACAGGATTCTGCACCTACCCATTCAGCAAAAGTTACGCATGCCTGGTACAAGAATAATTTGTCGGATTTTGTCCCTAAAAAATTATGGCCTGTCTCTTTGCCAGACGAAAACCTACTGGACTTTTCCATTTGGGGCATTATTTAAGAAAAGTTTAAGAACCCCAAACCACTGTGCTTTGAAAAATTCAAAGCATCTTTGCAGATAATTTGGAATCACAATCTTGAATAAGAGATGAGTGCCGCTTGTAATGCTTTCCCGAAACTGCTCAAGGCGATCATGGCAAAAGGTGAGGTGAGGTCTAACTCTATCCTACTATACTTTAATATGTTAGTTAGAGAGGACTCATAAAGTTTAATCTCTTAATCTGGCCAACCCTGTATATATGAAATTCTCTTTGAGATTATCCATATTCTGTCCTTAAATAATTTTTTTGACGCACCACGATTTCTTCAAAGTACGCACTAGATAATAATGAGGCACCAAACCATAATTTCGCGACTTGCTTATTTATCTTACATGTTACCTTTATCATCAAATATCATAAAATACAAAAATAATCTGATTCCTCTTTTGACTCTAAATTTCCAAGCATATATTTGGAAGGCAATCCATGTTTTTCAATGTTGCCGGTATCCTTACTGTTGGTTCAAATAGGTTCTCAAACATAATAACGAAATAGACTTTGTTACCACCGACATGAAAAACGCTACTTCAAACAAACCTTTGTCAAAGTTGATGCATATTTTCACTTTCTGTCCACTCTTCAACCCAGTGATTTATTGCAGCCGACAGGTGTGATTGTGGCTGATATTTCTTAGTATTGGGCCACCAGTGCAGTGTTAACACATATGCATCCTAGCTCTA